>JAXQQM020073093.1:0-96910 GCA_034641835.2 Pinus albicaulis
CTCCCAACCTTAGAATCCTCTTTATCTCCCAGGATTCACCCTCGAGCAGAGATCACCTCCTAGCACAGATCAACCCCTGATCTGCTTAGGAGCAGCTTATTTAAGCTCATAATTTCCCCAAAGCATGTTTCTAATTCTGCGTCCAGAATAGCAGGATGCTTTATTTCCTGTTTAGCCTAGGCTTCCCATCTTGGGATTCTTTAAAGCTGCTTTAAGCTTTTCCTCAGAGTTTTTCCAGCTTTTTCTCACCTCTTCCCAACTACTCCTCTTCATTGGGGCAATTTAGATTCCTCCTCAAATCTAAATAATTCTTTCAAGGATTTTTGAAAGATTTTTGGGGATTTGTTGCCTTATCCATCCTCATGGATTTTGGCAAGTGATCTCACATTCTCTTTTTGGTCAAAATGCACAATCATATTATTTATTTCAAATAAAATATGCAATACATTCCACATACTATTTTTGCTAAAGTCCAATTTCTGATAAGATTTAAGTTCAATGTCTAACTTTTAAAAATTCAACACACAAATTGGGGGTGTTACATATTCCCCCTCTGAAAATAAACACCGTCCTCGGTGTTGTTATTCACTACTAAAATTCATTTAAACAGAAATGGATACTTCTCCATTATTTCAGCTTCCCTTTCCCAGGTGGCTTCTTCAACAGTAAAGTGCTTCCACTGCACTTTTACTCTGGCCACTGTTCTGTTTCTCAATTCAATTTAGAACCGCTCCAATATTTGAAGCTGTTTTGGCAGAAACTCCCCTTCTGGTTCCACCTGTACAACATTCCAATCAACTATGTGAGAAGCATTATGCACATATATTTTTAATAATGAAATATGAAATACATTATGCACTCTAACATGGGGTGGTAACGCCAGCTTGTAAGCCACTCGTCCAACCCTTTCCAACACCTCAAAAGGCCCACAATATCTAGGTGCAAGTTTTTCACAACTTCCAGCATAATGGGTGCTTTTTTTTGGTTTGATGCGTAAATACACATGATCCCCCACTTTGAATTCTCGGTGCACTCTTTTCTTATCAGCATAGCTCTTCTGACGATCTTGTGCTGTCTTGATATTTCTTTGTATTTGCTTGACAATTCTTTCCATTTCTTGTAGGGCATCTGGTCCTAACACCAGTTTATCCTCTGGCTGACTCCAACTCAAGGGAGTACGGCACTTTCTCCCATATAGTGCCTCAAATGGACTCATCTTAATAGAAGATTGGTAACTGTTATTATAGGCAAACTCAGCTAAATGCAGATACTCTTCCCATTTTGATGGCCTATCCATCACATACATTCTCAACATATCTTCTAAAATTTGATTTGTCCTTTCTGTTTGGCCATTAGTTTAAGGGTGATAGGCAGTACTAAAATTCAGCTTAGTACCCATTCCTGCAAACAATCCCCTCCAAAAT
This sequence comes from Pinus albicaulis, assembly GCA_034641835.2. Lineage (NCBI taxonomy): Eukaryota > Viridiplantae > Streptophyta > Pinopsida > Pinales > Pinaceae > Pinus > Pinus albicaulis. Next base: position 1,425 of record JAXQQM020073093.1, read on the forward strand.
GCTGCTGTAACTTAGCATCTCGATCTGAGACAATCACCTTGGGAACTCCATGAAGCCTTACTATCTCCTTTAGGAAGACAGTTGCTACTTGAGTTGTTCCGAAGGTAGACTTCACTGGTATAAAGTGAGCAGCTTTGGTGAGAATGTCAACTACCACTATTACAGAATCATGTTGGTATTTAGTCTTAGGTAGTCTGGTTATAAAATCCATGGAAACTGTGTCCCATTTCCATTCTGCAATTGGAAGAGGATTTAACAGCCCTGCTGGGTGTTGATGCTCAACTTTGACCAGTTGACATTCCATACACTTACTCAGATACTCCGCCACATCTCTCTTCATTCCTGGTCAGAATAGCTTCTTTTTCAAGGCGGTTAACATCTTCTGGTATCCTGGATGTCCTGCATAAGGTTGCTTGTGATATTCATCTAGAATTTCTCTTTTCAATGACTCTATATTTGGAATATACAACCTGTTTTTATAATAGAGAAGCCCTTTTTTGGTTTTTAGCGAAATCAGTTTTATCCTTTCTCTGTAGTGGCACCAAGAGTGCTTCATAGTTGGGATCTTGATTTGCTGCTTTTCCACCAATTCCTCTATCTCCATCTGGTCACTACTCCCAATGTTGTTTAAACGTTGAAAAGCATTTCTACTTAAGGCATCCGCACTTTGTTTTCTTTCCCCTTGATATGTTTTATGTCCATATCAAATTCACTTAGAAAAGACAGCCACCTGGCTTGTCTTGCATTCAGGTCAGTTTGGGAAAAAAATTATTTGAGGCTGATATGATCAGTCATCAAGGTGAACTTCTTCCCCAGTAGATAGTGCCTTCACATTTTTAAAGCATGAATAACAACTGCAAACTCCAACTCATATGCACTATAATTCTTTTCATGAGTCTTTAATTTCCTAGACTCATAGGCAATAACTGAATTTTCTTGCAGTAGGACTCCTCCTAGCCCTTCTCTGCACGCATCTGTACACACCACAACTCTTTATCAGGATCAGCAACTTTTAATATAGGAGCTGAAATAAGTTTCTGTTTCAATTGTTCAAAACTGTGTTGGCATTTTTCAGTCCACACAAACTTAACACCCTTCCTTTGTAATGAGGTTATGGGATTTGCTATAGCAGAAAATCTCTCCACAAATCTGCGATAATAGCCTGCCATTCCCATAAATGATCTTACTGCTGAGACATCAGTGGAAACTGGCCATTCTTTAATAGATTTTATCTTTTCAGGGTCAACAGCAAGCCCTTTTTCAGAAATAATATGGCCTAAATTTTTTTGAATTTTATCTTTATCAAATTCACATTTACTGAACTTGGCATATAGCTGGTTTTCTTTTAAAGTCTGCAACACTATTTTCAGATGTTCCTGGTGTTCCTCTTCGTTTTTAGAATAGATTAAGATATCATCTATGAACACAAGAAAAAATTTGTCCAAATACTTATTCAACACACTGTTCATCAGACACATAAATGTGGCAGGGGCATTTGTCAGACCAAAAGGTAGGACTACAAATTCGTAATGTCCATACCTGGTTCGAAATGCGGTTTTTGCTGATGTCTTCTTCTTTAATTCTGAGCTGGTGATACCCAGTCCTGAGGTCTATCTTGGAGAAGACTGAAGCTTCTCTCACTTGATCAAAAAGATCATAAATTCTAGGAAGTGAATATCTATTCTTAATGGTCAATTTATTCAGTTGACGCTAGTCAATACACATCCTAGAAGTTCCATCCTTCTTTTTCACAATTAAAACTGGGGCTCCCCTTTATCTAAAAATTCCTGTAATTGCATTTTCAGTTCCATTAGTTCAGGAGGGCTCATTCGATAAGGTGCTCGGGAAACAGGTGTTGCTCCTGGTACCAGATCGATTGAAAAATCAATCTCTCTCTTGGGGGGAAGATGAGGAATTTCCTTGGGAAAAACCTCCTTAACTCTCTGATGACTGGTATATCATCCAATAATTCTTCCTCAGTTTGATGTTCTATTTCTTCTACATGCACTGCATAGACTTGGTATCCCTTCCTAGCTGTTCTTTTCAATTATAATGCTGATATTTGTCTGACTACAATGGGTTTTGGTTTCCCTTTTTGTGTAAAAGGTTTCCCTTCCTCATCTACACAATGCAAGGTTTTATCCCAGCAGTTCATCAGGGCTTTCTTTTTTTTTCTAGCCAATCCATTCCTATCAGCAGATCATAGGATCCTAATGGCAATATGTTCAGATTTACCTCTGTTGGGAACCCATTTAATTGTATTGCTGTTTTGGGCAACTTATGTGTGACTTTTCTCCTTGTAAATAGTAGGCAAACAATTTAAAAACCTTTGTACCTTTGCCTTTTCCTCCCTAATGTAAGGGACATACCTCAGTAAATTTGTAAACTTAGTGACAACTCATCAATAGTGAGCTGTCCTAGTCTAAGTTCATGGAATTATTTTGCTTTATCGTCATAATAACGTTCATTTAAATAACGAATTTTGAACTTAGTCTAAAAGTCTTCCCAGGTAACTGTTTTTTTCGTCAATGGCATGCACCATTTTCGTCTCTTCCCACCACAGTGTGGCTTTTCCTTGCAGCTGATACACAGCTAATCTGGCCTTCAGATTGCTCTCATATTCATATACTTGGAAATACTTGATCATGTTCAGCAACCAAGCTTCAGCATCCTCCTCCTTCTCCCCATCATAGGAGGGGGGTTTAATCTTTCTAAATTCTCCCTGTAATTCTCTTTTCTGTTTATGCTACTGTCTAGCAGCCTCATCATCATCAGACTCATCCATCTTTCTCTTTCCGGAACCTTCGCCTTCCTGGCTGTTCCGGGAAGTTAATTTCCTGATGAGCTTTTCCTGCTCCTTACTGGCTGATGACAACATGTCATTCTGGCTTCTCAGTTCCGCCAAATCTCCAAATTTCGTTGCATCCTATGCAACATAGCCATTATCGGGGCATTGGGATCTGGAGTAGCAAACTCATCATGCAGATCCACATAAATCCCTCCACCTTCAGCCATTTCAACTGTATACACTTACAACACAGATTAGCAAAGTTTATACACTTCAGAAAAAACAAAATATGTAATAAGCAGTGAGCACAAAATGACAGCCCAATTTGTTGTAACTAGTGCTCCGATACCATTTGTAACACCTCCAGTTAACGAAATTTTTTTTTTTTTTTTTAGTAATTTAGTGCAACAGTGGTATTTATTGCCCATCAAGCTATTGGAGTATTCCTTTCCATTTAACCAAGTTACACTATTTTCTCCTAGTAGATTCAATGCTACCTAAGCTTGCTTTAACCCTCCATACATGAATTTTTTTAAATCTCTTTTAGATTGCCTATAGCTCTATGTACAATTGGTTTGTCGATTCACTAAGACCTTATACATATCGCACATATAATTTGACCTTCTATTATCCCTCTTCTATTCAAAACATTGAGGCATTTCCCATGTATTCATCAACACTCCTCACCTCACCCATATACAATCTGGGAATCTACATCTATATATATATATATATATATATATATATATATATATAACATAGGTATCTAGATGCATTTATCAACCATATATTGTAAGAATTTATATCCTCAAACCTATATAGGGAATATCACCTATTTTTATACCATCTCTAAAATACCAATATATATATATATATATATAATACATGCTTTGCAAGCATTATTGTCGACATATCCCCCTTTATCCCTATGGAGGGGCTATACATCGATATAGATATATATATTTGTCACATATATATATATATATATAAATTACACGTATCAACTATGTACTTCGATCACTAATTATATAATTTCAACCTGCGCTCGGATAATACTTTCGACCACGACAGGCCCTTTATTTATACCCTTGAATTATCATATGGTTTAAATATATATTTATGTATCACGCTAGAGTTGGTGAATGTACTTCGATAAGGCGCCCATACAGGAGTTTCTATTAACTCGATACATTTGTATATTCTTATTAGTATTATGATGGGTTTATCATGGCGGCTACACGAAACCTTTGCGCCATGCGATAATAGGATTTCAATCGCTCCTTCCTGTACGATTTACCACCTACCTACTTCCCGGTTTATGGTGGAGACGCCGCGTGTGAGTGTTTTACCAGAGCAAGCCCCGTCACTTGCGTTTAGGGTCATGGTTTGACTGCGCCACGCTGTTATAACCAAACGTAAAACGGAGAACCAATCGCGCCACGTGTGAGCGGAGAAGTTTTCGGTTGAAACCCTGATTTGGCTCCCCATGCCACCATGCCATTTCCGATCCCTAACCCTAATGCGTGCGACCACATCGTTTATCGTTTTATCCCTGAGATGTTTCGTAACCCTGGATGATATCAGTTGAGTGATTGTCGCCGGTAATAATGATGCCAGACGTATTTCGGAGTTCATGGCTCCCGGCGGCAAGGCATTATGGTTTATATACTAATACCAGTTTATCTACCAACTGATCAGTACCACGCATAGGTACGCCCTTTATGGGTTGGTTACTGCTAGTCCATCAACTGATCGAATGATAGATTAGGGCTGAGGTGGCATGTGGGTTTCTTGTTTACAGGTGCTGGTTTGTACACCGGGACAGCTTTCGTATGTGCGCCTAACACACTCGGCGCCGACGGTTCAGGTCCCTATTCTGAAATTAGGTTACTTGTAATACTTTCAGGTCGAAGTCTCGCCAGGATCAGTACCCGGCCTTGGTTTCCAGCACCGTTTTGTACTCCTCAGCCGCTTTGAGTTCCACTAAACTGAAATAGCGGGTATTCTTATTTATGGGGCTGAGTAAGGGAGTCCCGGTATCTCCCTGATATATGTATCGTCCTCCAATACTTCGTTTGATATTCCAGTATTGTTCCTAAATTTGTTGAGGACTAATTGTGCAGGGCGCGGGGATATTGCTCGGGATACACTTATTGCAGTGGTTTTATTTCTACTGAAAACGTTAAGCCTTGATTCCCGTTCATCCCGCGTCCTGTAACCTGATACATGGGTATCTATACGCATTGTCACAGCAGCCTTTCCGTGGCTGTTGTGCTTTTTGCTATTCAGTGACTTCTTGCTTCGTTTCTCTCTTTTTTTTCTTTTTGTGTTTTAGTTTGCTCCAATCTATCTCCGAGTGGAAAGAGGACCCCGCTCCCTGTGACTCACGGCCCTTGAGATTTATATGCCGAGATATTTCTTTAAATTTAGTTGTATTGATTTCTATCCTTTAATATTGGTTGAATCAGCCCTACTCGAGGGATATGATATGATATGATCTGTATTGCATGCTGTTGTATAGGTTTGTTTTCTAACCTACTACAGGTGCGGTTATGGCCGATGACTTACAGCTGGTTGTATACGACTTACGTCGATTTTCTCTACTCTGGATAGCAATTTGCACCGAATCGAAGATAACAACCCAAACTTCGTTGTTCGGTAACCTATTTTCTTTCCATGAGTTAGCCTCTGTATTTCAGGGTTCTTGAAGGTCTGTGCATATATATATTTTTTTTCTTTGTGAAGACACACGCTGGCTGCCTCGACGGGGTAATTTATATACTACCTCTGTCGACTAGTCTAATTCCACTACGGCGCACAATACCGGAATACGCTGCAGGCATAATGGCCCCTATATCTCTGTGCGTTCATCCCAAATTCACTGCGCCATGCGGTATCGATGCGTTGGTTTCAGAGCGTTATTGAAATATAGGTCATGGTTTATATTCTAAATACTCCGATGACCGATGATTGAACTCCGATACGAGTAGGAATCATCGATAGGCCTACATAGGGAAAGATCACATGTTTATAACAAATCGTCGTTTCATTTTTTTTTCTGTTCTTGCAAAGGCTCATGTGCCGGAATTTATCAAGTCTATACAGTTTGAATGTTTTCCTATGTGCTGGTCTCGCACCCAGAACTCTAGGTATCATCATAATAAGTTCATGTTGATCTTTTATATTTTGTATACGTGTTTGGTATTCTATATATTTTTCTTCCGCTGCTATATTTCCGTTTATATCCTTGGTTCAATAGCAATAAGTAGCAGTGCATATTTTTGAACTAATATGGTAGGCTGCCAATATTTATATCTATATATATGGTTAGATCTTGGCTTTACGACTGCGAAATTCTGGTTTGCATGAGCATATGTAAAAGTATTCGCTGGTCATCAAATCGTTTTTCTACAGTGCAGGTTATATCTTTAATTATGAGGCTTAGTTCGTTCAAGAATGAAAGATATATTTCGCCTATAGTAGATTTAAAAAGACCTACCTACACTAACTTTGGATACTTGTAATGTATACCCGTTTGTATTAGAGGCATAGACATGTATACAATAGTTTCCTTGAACAATATTCATTTATCATTGTTTTTTTTTTTTCTATAGCCATACAATATCCTTCAATGGTCACGGAATAAATAAAACACCATATGCTCTAAAATTTCTATGAATGAAATTTTGCTTTGGAGTTTAATAGGAGTTTATCACTACACGTTACATAGTGCCTACTTTTAATTTTTACTTTTCCTTGAGGTATACTATATGTAATTCATAGTACTTGACCAGCGAACATTACTTATAAGTAAGTATCTGGTTATTTTAGAGGTTCTCAAGAAGTAGGAGCATAGTTAGATATGAAATCTATACCCTGATAAATAGTATACTGTTAATATAGAGTAGAGTTACACTTTTGCTGCCACTATTATAAATGGTAGAATACTCATATATGGGCTCTACCCATGTAATAAATGTTATCAATTACATGTAGGCAACCTGTATTTTAACACTTTCTGCTACAGATCATGTATATTTTAGTACTACTATAAAGTTTCTCTAACATACACATAAGCATATCATGTTATCTTTTTTTTTTCAAGGAACTCCATAAAATTTAATCATCTGTAGAGGCCAATTAACTTCAGATTTAAATCAACCTTGGTTTAGAGTTTCTGGAGTTTCTAATCTACAGATTTCTAGTCTACAACTAAACAAAATCTGAAGGGTGAATATCCCAGAGTGGATTCTATTAAATGTAGTACTAATCTCATCACACCATTTAATTAACTTTTCTATATGTAGCCAATTCATATCATCAGAAAAACAGAATAACAACAAGTTCAGAATATACCACAATCTGCAAATTACCAACCTCCCAACCTTAGAATCCTCTTTATCTCCCAGGATTCACCCCCGAGCAGAGATCAACTCCTAACACTGATCAACCTCTGATCTGCAGAGGAGCAACTTATTTAAGCTCATAGTTCCCCCAAAGCATGTTTCTAATTCTGCGTCCAGAATAGCAGGATGCTTTCTTTCCTGTTTAGCCTAGGCTTCCCATCTTGGGATTCTTTAAAGCTGCTTTAAGCTTTTCCTCAGCTTTTCCAGCTTTTTCTCACCTCTTCCCAACTACTCCTCTTCATTGGGGAAATTTAGATTCCTCCTCAAATCTAAATAAATTTCTTTCAAGGATTTTTAGAAAGATTTTTGGGGATTTGTTGCCTTATCCATCCTCATGGATTTGGCAAGTGATCTCAATTCTCATCTTGGTCATCTTGCACAATCATTTTATTTATTTCCTCAAATACAATATGAAAATACATTCACACATACTTATCCCTTGGGGTCCACCCCCTTTAGGATTTAAGTTCAATGTCTAACTTTTTTTTAAAAATTCAACACACAAATTGGGGGTGTTACATTAAAACTCGTACTTAAGTTTACCACTTCATTATTTTCCATGTACATGAACTAAAATAGGCTTATTACAAAATATTTTAGTCATGAATTAAATACATATGCCTTGAAAATCATCCTAGTAACTTTATTAAATACCAACATCCAATTTTTCCTTGTCATACTATACTTTTACCACTTAATCCACCACAATAATGTTTATTACTCTTTTAACCATATTGTAAAGAGTTATCTTTGAGCTATTATACATTATTTAGAACTCTCTTGATATTCTAGTAAAATTTTAACTTTCTCTATTTACATGGATATAAATAGAGCAATGATTAGAGTTTACTTTAAGTATTCACAACCATGATTCATCATTTACATTCGCACTATTTTACAATTATAACAATATATTTGACCATATATTCTTAGCCACTTCCAATCAAAGTGGAATATCACATAGTTGTCCGTGCCCAACCTATTACAAGTTTCTTGCCATTTATCATACATTAATCACATTAGATGTTATTAATAGAAATAAACCTTTATGTTCCTTTTTCCCTTTCATACTTATATATAAGTATAAAAAGATAACAATTTAAAAGAAACTTTATCAAACGCTACTTTTAATTTTAAAGTGAGTATTAAATAGAAAGCTATCATAAGGCTTCTACAATTATTTCATAAAATATATATTCCATTTTACCAAATCAGCTAACCCTTTTTAATAGGGATTGATTCTATACGGTGGCGGTGCTTGTGTTTTTAACTTTAAACCAACCATCTAAAAATTTTACCACACCAAATTTAATACTATAAAACATAATACCCAACCTGCCCCAACCTTGGGATATACGCTATTTGTTTTATATTTAACTGCCACTATAATTTCTGAAGTGGTAGTCCAAATATTTCACCACCGTACAACTATCCCTATTTAATAGTTAAATTAAATTAAACCACCTTCATGTTTTAACTCATGTGATTTAATAGACTACTTTTCCCATCTTCTACCTCCATTTTTTTACTTTACCTTTCACTACATAAATTCCTCTTTATTATAAATTTTCTATAACCATAATGTAATATACCTTTTTTATGATATAAGCTCTTTTTTTCTCAATTGTATTTCTATATTATTCATGCCTTCAATATTTTTATAAGGCCTAACTTCTAATAACTGGTTAAAATATTATATCCATTGTGAACTCTTAAAATTCTATCACCTGTGGTTTTACCACATATGCATATATCATTTGAAAACTGTACTTAGATTGCAACCCATTTTAATTCGTCCCTTTTTCCTTTCACTATGTTTTATTTTTTATTTTTTTATATCTCGTTCCACAAGGCACTCCATACCCTCGCCCTTTTACGTAAAAGAATTTCCATTTAATTTAGTACCTAACTTCTTAAGTCGATTGGCTGGATATCGTACTTGACATCAACCCCAATTTAATTTTCAGTCGGCTCCGCATTGAACACACTGCCAGGTGTTCCCTTCTGATTGTCTGGTCAGACTTAAAATTTTCATATGAGTCCTTTACGTTATGGTTAAATCGAGGATTCTGTCACCAGTAAATGCTGTTTTCGAATAGGGTAATTTACAGTACATTTTTATATATATATTAATTTCCTCTACCATGATTTCGCATTGGCGATTTACTTCCCGAATATTTTATTGATACTTTAGCTGATGGCTTCTACTCTGTTTTCAATGTGACTAGTACTATTTCATTAAATCCGAAATCAATTGGTAGGATTTCATCTGCGTTAATAAATTTCTTGTCTTGCATTGAAATTTGGACTTATGCACTGATCCCGCAATTTCCCCGGCCGCCCATTACCATGTGGACGGTGGAGATGTCCTTACCAATCTTGGTTTCGGGCAGTATTTTAAGTTTCAGCTTTTCCTTTCTATTTTCATTTGCGTTTTCACTTAATCAAAGTTTCTCCAGGAAGAACTCGTAACGATTTCGAGACCAACAATGCTTGGAGGCCTCATGCCATTTCATCGATTCTTCCTGTATGTAAGCCCCGGTAAAATCACAGTATTTTTCGTTAAAGAAAATGGTGTGGTTGTAACATACTTAGTTATTATATATATATATATATATATATATATATATATATATATATGTTTTTTTTTTTTTCACGCAGTTTTTTGTGAATGATATCTAAAGTTTCAGCTAAAATTGTTATTGAAAGTTCTTCAGTAGATCCTCTCTACTTATAGCTGCTTTCTATATATATATATATGCTTTACGTCGTGTCTGTTGTTATTATCCTTGCAGATTTATCTCTTAAAATTAAAATTCCTTCCTGCTTTTGCTGGTTACCTAATAATTTTTTTTTTTCATCCCTAAACATTGCATACTGTTCGCGGATTCCATCTTACTGGTTACATTGGGAAGTTTATCTATGTTCTTAGATTCGATTTCCCTTTCTGTTTTACCTTGAGAGGCATATACCAAAAAGGGATATCGTATTTTTAAATTTCAAGGGTTTTGGATGATTTTTCAGAATTTTCTACTATTCCATGAAAATTTTCTGCTTGTGATCAATGTCTATGCCATTGAGGCTATCCTTACAACCCTATTATTGAAATAATTTGAAAATATTTAACACACAGTTATTCTAAAAGGTCTCCGAAATTTCATATCCATTTCGTTCTTTATAGATTTAGGGAAATACGGCACTTACTAATTTCAGTGAAGTCTGATTTCTGATATATATATATATATATATAGTAAACTTAGTGCTCAGTGGAACGAAGAGATATTTGGCCTTGGCCCAATGTTTATCAAGTGCCAAATCTGCAAGCCAACATTACACTTACAACCCATCGTTCAAAGCTCCATGTCAAGCAACCAACCTAGGAGCCCACCGGAGACACACTTTGTGCAGGAAATTTTGTTTTTCCCGTTTCATTACTCTTTAAAATTTAACTGGTTCTCCGTTTTATTATTTATAACTTTTTTTTTTCAGTGTTACTCAAAGCGAATGTGTTTTATTATTATTTTTTTCTAATTTTTTTTATCTGTGACTTTTCGTCTTTTTCTAATTTCGTTTCACTTAAATTTACCCTTCTAACTTTATTTCAGCTTTTTTTTTAATGAAATAAAGTAGTTTCCTTCTTTAATTGAAACTGCCTTGTTTTTTTCTATTTATATCCCACTAATACGATTTCAAAATATCAATCCTTTGCAACAACCCTTTTCTTCTTTTGCTTCAAAGATTTATTGATTTACTTAAAATATTAAAGTTCTAACTACAATAGTTTTTTTTTAACAAAGTATCACCACCAATACCGTACTTCATGTTTGGATAATACAACTATCCATTTCTGCTGTTTCTAAATATATATATTTTTTTTTCTAACACCCCAGCATCGTTCTACGATTTCTGAAATTTGATGTCATTCTTTTTATTTAATCTACACGGCAGAGGTTTCAAACTCGATACTTCTCAGGGATGCTCTGGTTAACTTATTCATGCATTTCTCGGCACCATCTTATCATTTCGTGGCATCGAATTACATGCATATGGAATTTTTTTTCCATAGAACTTCTTTTATATGTTACTTGGTACTTATCTCATTTCCCAATTATGTTTATTAAAAAATAAAATGGCCGAGGTGTTCCTTCAGATTCACAGTATAGTTTCTGGGACATAACTGTAAGTTTTGAGGTTACAATTCTAAAGCACAGTTTCAGATGCTGTTAGACATTTTAGACATTTTATCCTGACATTAACTGAACGAACAATTTGTATCAATCCAGAACAATTGACTACAACATAAGCAAGGAATTTACAACAATTATATAAGGTGTATAAATGTCCACTGCCATTCAATTCCTTTTTGATTGGTTTTAAAAAGGTTCTAACTGCATATGATTCCTTTGTTTTACTTTATAGTGAAGAAAACATAAAAATTGGCATAACCCAAATCGTGGTTTGGCTTTCCTTAGTTGATACATATGATGGGCATGCTAGGAGGATACTGATCTTAACCAACCTCAAAATGAAAAAAAAAATCAATTCCCAAATTTTAAAAACCCTCGTTCACAGCCAATCTTTCTTCTATGGTCTCAAATCTCACTAACAAGACCAAACAACTAAACAGCAAGCAAAAACACACAAGCACGGAAGGTTTCATTTTCAGAACCCAAAATCAGGTCAGGTGACTCAAAAGGAATTGTTATCAAGGGATTTTAATGCTATAATCGGACTTAATAAAATTTGTAACAGCTTATTATTTCTTTGTGAGCACATAACCTGCCCAGTTTTCTCAACTTGTGCTCCGATACCATTTGTCACGTCTCCCATACCCAACTTCTTATGCACATAACATTAACTCAGATATACTCTACATTATGCACCAGACAACATCCAAAATTTTTCTGTTGAATCAATTACAAGTTCATAATTTTATCCGGTATTTTAATTTCTCTTTAGTAATTATAGGCAGTAGTGCGAATATAAGAATTCCCATGAGAAATTTCCTCAATTCTTATCAGTCAATCTAGTCGACTTAAATATATATGTATATATTTCTCAGGTCATTTCTTCAGAGTTTTGTCCAACATGCCCTTCCTCAAACTTTCCAGTTTGCAAACCTTATAGACTTGCCAGCATCTATAATTATAAAGTTTCAGCATCTTTGTATACATGTATACGTCCACATATACATCTATCTATATTATTTAACCTCCATTGCTTCAACTACTTTTTCAGTAGTTTATATTGAAGGTGGGTAGATGCTCTTTTCCCAGTGTTTCAATATGCTTACAATCTTCCCTCACACATACTTTTATCACACAAGTAGATTTTCAATAGGACTCTTCCCTTATTTTATTGTTACAAATATTCAACATATTTGAGACTCTGGTGCATATTAACTCTTCCATTGGAAAACTAGGATATAGATCATCTTGCTTCAATCAAATGGAAGTAATGAAACCGAAATTGATATTTTAGACTCCCTAATTTCAGATCCTCGTACTTAGTTAGGATTTAATTTTTGGTTTCATATATTTAAACTTCCATGTAATAGAACAATTTAAATTCTTAATTCTACAATTCTTGCCATTGCAGTACAGCTGTTATACTGAAATACATACCTCTATCACAGGTTTAGTTGTGTTCTACTTGTTGTTCTTGGTTACAGTTTTATCGAAAATTTCTGTTGATACAACATAGCAACTAAGTTTTCATTTAAAAGACAGCAATATACAACTTGAATTTTTCTACTAGATTACACATTCAATTTATCATTTCTAAACTTTATTTCTTCAGGGTGCCAATCCCCAGAACCAAACCATTGGTTTCTATTTAATTTTCTCCCTACTATTAACATCTTGAGTTGTCAGCTATTAGATCTATTTTGTAACTGCATGAGGTACTGAACAGACGGTCAATCTAAAATTTAAATAAGAAGTTCTAACATAACAATGCGTATAACTTGGATATACTTAATACGGACATAAAATAATCTCCAAAATTATGCATGCATACCGATACTATGACCAGTCCTCCCAACCTTAGAGTTTGTCTATCTCCAGAACTCACCCCCGAGCTGAGATCCTCCAAGAACAGACTAACCTCAATCTGTTCTGGAGCAGCTTATTTAAGCTATGCTCTCCCCAAAGCCTGTTTCCAATTCTGCGTCCAGAATTTCAGGATGCTTTTATTCCTATTTGCCTAGGCTTCCCTTATTTAGGGACTTTAAAGTTGCTTTCTGCTTTTCCAGCTTTTCCAGCTTTTTACCTCTTCCCAACTACTTTCCTCATCATTGGGGAATTTAGATTTTTCCTCAAAAATCTAAATTAGAAATAACTTCTTTCAAGGATTTTTGAAAGATTTTGGGGAAATTCTTTACCTTTTCCATAACCTCATGGATTAGGCATGTGATCTCAATTTCTCATTTGGTCATAGTGCATACACAATATTTTATTTATTTTTCATAAATAAATAATTAACCACATCCACACAATAATTATCCATTGGGGTCCACTCCCCTTTGGATTTATGTTCAAATGTCTAATTTGAAAAGCATAGAACTTGTGGATGTTACATATGCTCTCATCTTGAGAGGGAACATTCCATTCCTTGTCATATTCACTTGTGAAATACATTGATTGCTTGGTGGTTTATCCATGATGGTGCATACATCATCTTCAAAGAAAACATTGTACCCATTTTTAATGAGTTGTCTAATTCTCAAGAGATTACACTTCATACCAGGCACATAGTATACATCTGATATGCAGCTTCCTTATCCTTTCTTTGTCAAAACACTTACTCTAGCTTTTCCCATGAAGGAGAGTTTACTGTCTATCCCCAATGTTACTTGAGACTTTACATTTTCATCTAACATGGAAAACATGGAAATGTTTTTAGTTATATGGTTTCTACATATTGAATATATAAACCACATATCTTCACTCTTTTCTTCAGCCATATTACATGCTAAAAACTTCTCTTCACTGATATTTTCTTTAGTAAAATTAGCACTGGGTCTATTACACATGTCACTCTGTTTCTTCCTACATTAATTGGCATAATGTCCATACTTCTTACAATAATGACATTGTACTTGGGATTTATCGTACCTTTGTCCATGTGCTTGATGTTTTCCACCTTGCTGGCTACTGCCTTGGCCTTGGTTCTAATTTTGGATACTGCCCCTTCCACTTGTATTTACAAGGATATTTCTTCCTCCCCTGTTTTGGCTTCTGCCTCTTCCTTTTCCTCTATAGTTTCCTCTACCTTGGTATCTTCCTCTTCCAAAGGACATTTGGGTCTTGAAGGCTTGCTCCAAAGATGATTTTTTTGTTCTACCCAATCTTTTCTCATGTGTCATCAATGATGCATGAAGCTCATCAACAATAAACTTTAAGAGATCCTTTGTCTCTTCAATGGTTGTGACTATCACATAAAACCTTGAGGGTAAGCTCATCAACACTTTCTCCACTATTATTCTCTCTTCTACTATCTCTCCATGAGATCTCATTTGGGTAACCAACACAATAAACACTATGAAGAATGAGTCTATTCTATCAGACTCTTTCATGCAAAATAACTTCAAAATCCCTTCTCATTAATTGAAGCTTTGTTGTCTTTACCTTCTCCATTCCTTGGTAGGCTGTCTGGAGGGTATCCCATGCATCCTTGGACCTCTTTGTTGCTGCAATCCTTGGAAATACACTTTCATGCACTGCTTGATAGAGATAGAAGAGGGTTTTTGAGTCTTCTTCCTATTACTCTTCAGCAAATCCTTCTCTGCCTGTGTCAAGGAATTATATGTTTGTTCATCTGCTAGTTCTTCTAGACCATCTTCAAATATCTCCCATAAATCTTGAGAGGAAAAGAGAGCTCTCATTGTAATTTCCTAATAGTCATAGTTCGTCCCATTGAAATATGAGAGTTGAGTATTTCCTATACTCATTCTTGTGCTGGCTACTGCCATAGCTAGCTTTCTAAAATATGCTTAAAAAAATTTGACTGTGTTTTTTTTATAAATAAACCTTCTCACTACTGAGAGATACACTCAGTCTCTAACAAAATTCTTATTTACAATTCTGTAGACTATAATCTTCAAGGAAAAAACAAACTCTATTTTTTATAAATACCTGACTTTTCTTTGCTAAATCATCACTCTACTCAAGAAACCTTCAACAAAAGGCCTTCTTCCTTCAACTTCTTTGTCAAACACAAAGAACCTGGACTAGCTATGATACCATGTTGGAATTTCTGAACAATTCTGAACACATAGAGGAATAAACCAAATCCCTCTTTTAAACATAAATATTTAAATAAAATGTAGACATAGATGTGCATAGCATATATTTCATTAATAAAAAAAAACTGGACTGTTACAAAATGATGTCTTTAGAACTGCAGCATTTTGGATTTACAAAAAAAAGTGACTTTACTGACTACTACGCATGCAATGCTATTGAAATTCTGCGCTCTGTCTTTTCTCTTTGCCTTCACTGCTACACACACAATTTTGCAGTCTAACTGCTCTCAACAAAAATTGCACACATACAGTCTCTGCTACTCTCTGTCTATTTTTTTTAACTCCCTTTGGGGTTCTTCAAAAAAATACACATTTCACTATATTGCACACACGACGTATTACATTATATATATATATATATATATATTTCATATTTATAATATATATATCAGAATATATATAACCAAAGTTTAAAACAAATGTACCGTGGCAAATAAAAATTAACCCAAAGTTATAACTTTAAAACATAATGCGGTGGATGTATAAAAACTAAATTAAAACATTTAAAAGTTGTTTATTCCATGGGGTTCAACCATTATGGAAGAGAAAATTTCATTTCCCCCCAAAAATGATTTGATTGGTCAAGAGGAAGGTGACGTCACCTCCTCTGGTGGGTTGCCTTCCCCTTTGCTGCTCAAGTTTGGATGCCCCACGGAATGTTGCTGGATTTGCATTGAATGTGGTTGGTTATTGTTCAATGTGGTAGGTGAATTATTTAAATGACATGATGGAGATATTTTCATAGAAAAAAAGGCCTACGGCCTTTAACCAAAAAACTAAGTTTGCAGGAATTTAAAGACTGGGAATGAATTCACCGTGGGGTGTAATCAAACAAAGTTTTCTGCTGTTGCTTTATTTCTCAATTTCACATAAAACTTAATTTTTCCATCCTACCTCTACGTGTAGTAGTTGGGATTAAATTCCAACAACTATCACTTTTCAATAACATTAAAAGAAATAACCATTAATTTTTATATATCACTAACTATATTTCAAAATACTATAATAAATCAAATGATCTCTCTAGTTATTGACCATTTTTATAATGCAGAGTTTGTGATTTTAGTGATGATTTATTTTTATAAGCAATATATATATATATATATATATATATATAGATATCAACATTTCTATATTCACATTAATCAACGGGTAGTAGCTACTGTGTAGCAGTTGTTTACTAACGACATTATGGGTATATTTTTTTCAATTTTAAAGAATTTAATATACATTTCGTATTTTGATCTCTCTCTCTCTCACTATATATATATATAGCGCAAGAGAGAGAGAGAGAGAGAGAGAGAGAGAGAGAGAGAGAGAGAGAGATTTGTATATATATTTAAGTGTTTTAAATTTCATGTAAAATAAAATATTTATTTAGTAATGGTTAAGTGCTTTAAATTTCAAGAAAAAAGAAACGCTTATTATAATTTAAAACTAAGATCAATAAATTTCTCATATTCAATTTTATAAATATCTATTATAAAATTTTGGTTTTCAAGTTAATCCTTTCATTTCTCAATTTTTTTTACAATATTCATCTCATAATTAGTATGTGGTAGATGATCACAAATTTCTATGAGAGAAATTAGGTCTATTGATCATCTATTAAAATAATATCCAATCCAAAATATTAACAAAATTAAATATGGTAGTGTCACTAAAGAAACTACACCATCATCAAACCATTGATATGAAACTATAAACATCAAAATATTAAGTAAAAAAGAGGACATGGTTTCAGGATCTCTTGCACTCGATCTTGCAGGGATTGGAGGTGTAATATCAAACATGTGTTTCTCAATTATATAAAGTCTGCTATTAATTTACTATATGTAAAATCTCATGTTATGTTGCTGCCATTAGACATTTTCTAGGTGGGTGAATATATTGTCTTCGTTAGCTTGCCTCTCCATTAGAGTCCAATATAGAAAGAGAGCTTGAATATAATGCTTCCTTGTACCACTCGTATGTCCTATATCTCCTAGAAATTTCCAAAAATATTCCACCAACTCAGAATGAAACATTGAATGCTTATCTCTCACTACTAGTTCCTCCAAATGGTGCAATTCATTAAGGACATCGGCAAGGTTGTTAGCATGGAATGTTTTTGCAGTTTCATTGGATTGATTTTGATGCTGGTTGCACCACTATGTTCCCCTACCACCACCCCCACCTCTATGATACCACATTTTTTTATCATTACATAGTGTTCTTCACGCTAGTTTAAGCTTGTTTAATCCTTAAATTAAACCAACAAATATTACCATCAAGAGTATCAAGACACCACAAATATGATAATACATCCCACAAAATAGCTCAAACGATGTATAATTGACCTCCCATACACAATAAGTGCAACATTGAGCCACCAAGTCCCATGGGTCATGAGGTGCTAATCACAAATTCTAATTTTTTCTTTAAAGAATGGATGTCTTCGATACTCAAGGGGATCGATGTTGGAAATGTTGTCATTGATGGCGAAGGAGATGAAAAAGGAAATATCCATAAGGCAAAAGAGACAGAGAGGTAGCAGTTGAAGCAGAAGCAATACAGAGGTTTATTCATGAATTAGGGGTGTAATACAGGTTGCAGATGAATTATTGAGCATAGAATTTGATTGAAGACTAAAACCTTGTGATAAAGGCTTAATATGCTTGGGGATGAGTTGAAACATTGCTTAAAATGACAGAAGAGGACTGGAGAGGGAGAGCCCGAGAGTTGGAGAGAGGCAGAGAACCTCTTCAGCAACATAATAGGAGGATAATAGCCATCGAACGGAATATCTAGCTTATTACGAAAATATAATGGTTTGTTTGAGATCTACCACCTGTATATATACACATATCTATATAGGAAGAATTGTATATGAGTTCTATATGTATTCTTGATCGAATCATCTGAGGAAATGGTCTCAGTGTAACTGTATATCAGTTGGATAAATCGGGATGGAGAATACTGGTATTTACTGGTGATACTCCTGCGTGAATCTCCCTTAAGCTCTTGTAGAACCTGCACTGTGTAAATCAAGCTACGAGTCTGCCTGTGTATTCAGAAAGGAAAGGGTATGATAATGTGTAGATATGTACCTTGTCATTTTGGGATAAATTGTCAATGATTGTCCAAACTGTATGTGCCTTGGTCGTATTGAGGTCAGCGCAAGCACTGCCAGTAATTTGAAATAAGGGTTTTGATCGCCTTCTGAGAATTGACGAGAGGTGAATGAGATTTCATGACAAAGTACACATAAGAAACATGCAACAGAGCCTATAAAAGAGCGGAACTCTGTGTTACCATAAAGAATATATATATATATATATATATATATATATATATATATATTGGAGGCGGAACCATAGTCTTATCAAAGAATACATATATAATTGAAATCATAAAGGATCGGAACCTGGAGTCAACGAATGCGAGGGAGACCGTAACTCGCATTAACTTTGGTTAAACACTGTGGAACCCATGAGTGGTTTTTGGAGAGTGTATTTCCCCAATTCCGCACTGCCTTTCAACATTAAGTGGTATTCCTCGAGTGTGGAGCGATTCCATATAGGAATCGATGCGTGTCCCAAGCAGTTTTGATTAAAATGAAATTTCGCGCATTAACAATCGGCGGAAGATGCCCAGCGAAATGAATAAGATCAGTTGATCTGGGAAAAGGCCATCCAACGTTGGGCGATCATAGGACTTGCATGAGGTTTAATAAAGGTGTGTGGACGATAAGTCATGTATGTTGTGTGCATTCGATTGGCGGTTGATGGCATTGTGGGCCCGATGGAAATATACGTAATGAAGTTGGGTTATTAATTTAGTATAAGGCCCGACGGAGTATAAAATAACTTATGTATAACGACGAAGACATATTAACCTGTGTAATGGATTAAATACAATATAATTTAAATATTTATCACCGAGGGTTATATGATAAGGTTGACTGTATATATGTATATGTTCGGCGCCAGGTTATTTGCATTGATATATATTAAGGTTGCGAGTAATTAAAGAACACAGTGATATATGTATGTCTTGGAGAGCACATTATTAGAGGAGGCATTAAAATAAACCCTTAGATTTATTGATTATTATTTGAGTACCAACCGAGAAAATAGCCATCCTTACTTAATTGAAATTTCCAGCGTAGAATAAGTGCAGAGAGAGAGATTGCCCGGTTGGAATATGATTGAGCATGAAAACTTAAATGCGATTATGCAAAAGGAAAAATAAGAGGAGAGCATGTAGAGATAAACTGAGATTACAGGTTTGACAGGTATACATTCATAGGTGCACACAATTACAGTGAACCAAGGTATGCAGAACAGGTTCTTAACAACAGCAAGAAAAGACAAATCCAGTAAAGCCAAAATTCGGAAAAGTAGCGGAGTGAAATTGAAATATGTAATTAAAATGTGAAAGTAAATGTTGTAATTAATTTTTTTATTGTTTGTGATGCAAAGGCAAGTATCCTAATGAAAATACAAAAATTCCACTGTAGCATGAAATATTGTACATATTATTATGATTTTAAATTGAGTTGGACAAAGAAATGAGGAGGCAGAAGACCAAGAGATATGACCATTCATTTCGAATTCCTAGAGCAATACAAACAGTCTTGTGAGAATTCCTATATAAGATCAATTTTATAAACTCAAATAGAGATATAAGAAAGAGAGAGAGAGAGAGAGAGAGAGAGAGAAGATATAGAGAATGCAGAATATAGAATAATAAAGCAGAGAAGATTAAGAGAAGAAGAGCAGATACAGAACAGAGCTGATATCTGGAGTAAATCAGTAAACATTCAGCTTAATAGCTGTCAGTTGTAGCTGACAAAGGTTGAAGCCTCCTATAGGTTGGTGCTTCCTTGAAAGTTGTAGCTTGCAGAATTGAGGTTGGAGCCTCCTGTAGGTTGGTGCCTGCAGAAAAATAGTGGTGAGAGGGAGTAGGAGCTTGCCTTTGCATCACAACAATAATAAGATGTGGTTTTCTCTCGTTATGGGTTTCCACTTATATCTGGTGTCTCTGTGCATGATAGTTATGTATTGAATCTGATATGTATCATCTGCTTAATACCTGCAACTCTCATATTAAGTCTACTGCTATATTAAACTAATACTTGCTGCTTGCATTCTAAGATTACTTGCACATTAAATTAGATATGAAATGAAGGTGTAAATAGCTTAATGAAAAGTTTAATTAAAGGTGTAAAAAGATCAGGAATGCATTAAACTGATTCACCCCCCCCCTCTCAGTTTAATTAAAGGTTCAACAATTGGTATCAGAGCAGGTTCCTTTGTACAAGTCTAACAACTGAAAGGAGATCCTAGGTTCCCAAGATGGCTAGTAAAGAAGGATGCTCAACCAATAAAGCCCCTTTCTTCACTGGTGAAAATTATGCTTTCTGGAAAATCAGAATGAGGACATACATAATGTCTCTAGGAATAGAAGTCTAGGCTGCTGTGGAATTAGGATATGCCCCGAAGGCAACTGACATAGAAGAAGACTCAAAACAAGATTTTGTGGCTAATGCAAAAGCCATGAATGCCATCCTGAATGGATTATGTGAAGCAAAGTTTATTAAAGTAATGCACAAAGACACTGCCAAAAAAATATGGGATACTCTTGAGAACATACATGAGGGAGACCAGAAAGTAAAAACTGCCAAACTTTAAGTATATAGAGCCCAGTTTGAAAACTTAAAAATGAATGATGATGAAGACATTGCCAGTTTCTTCCTAAAAGCTGCATAAATTATTAACAATATGAAAGCTCTTGGAGAAAAAATGCCAGAAAGTATAATTGTGCAAAAGATTCTAAGATCTCTTCCATCCAGGTTTAATCCAAAGGTGTCTGCAATAGAAGAAACAGCTGATTGGGAGACCTTGACCATGAACCAGCTACTTGGAAATCTAACAACTTATGAAATGAGGCTCCCACAGAAGAAGCCTAGTACGAGGGAAGCAGCCTTTAAAACATAAAATAAGAAAGAAGAAGAGGGAATCATATTCTCTTGCTCAGATGAAGAAGAGGAAAAGTTTGTCAAGAAATTGGATAGAGGCTCAGGTAAATACAAAGGTAAACTCCCCTTCAAATGCTTTAACTGTGGAAGAGTGGGACACTATACTGCTAAGTGTCCTCACAAGAAAATAAGCAATGAGGCTCAAGAGTCAGAGAAAAATAAATCAAAGTACTGGCAGAAAGGAAAGAAGTTCAACAAAAAATCCTTCTATGCTCAACAAGACAGCATTACATCTAAAGACTCAGATGAATCCTCAAGAGAAGAGGGAACCTCTGAATTTTTGCTAATGGCCATAGAAGATCTTGAAGGACTCTTGCTAGAAGAAGAAGAATAAGGTGAAGTAGACCTTGAGGGGGAGCTAAGAAGTGCTCTAGAAGAGATTGATAGACTCAAAATGAAATGCAGAAAACAAAAAGAGATTCTCCTCAAATGTGTGAAAGAAGAACAAAATTCAGAAGTCCTCATGCAGCTGAAGGTAAAGCTTGAAGAAGCCAAGAAGATAGAAGATATGCTACTTCAGCAAATCAAAGATAAAACTCGAGAACAAGAGAAGATGGAAGAAGAAATTCTGTGTCTGAGAAGGAAATTAGAAAGTGCTCAATAGAAAGTTTCTATATACCCTTCTCAAATGACAAGTTCTGGTAAGTTGAATGAAATCTTGGATGCTCAAAGATCTCCTCTAATAAAAACTGGGATAGGCTATGAAGGAGAATCAAGTAAAGGCAAAGGAAAGGAAAACGAAAATATAATTTTTGTGAAAGCAAAGAAGGCCGATGAAGCAGCTCAAATAATTCCTACAAAGGAAGAAACATGTAATGAGAAAGACAGAGACCAAAAGAAACCTCTAATAACAAAGATTGTAACGAATATTGATACAACAGAGAAAGGATCATATATTCCTGATTATATCAAATTTGGAAGCCATCAAAGTAGATTCTTGCCTCCTATAAAGAATGCCACCTGTTATGTCTGCCACAAGTCGGGACACATTGCTGCATATTGTCATGCAAGGAGGAATGATTCAAACCAGAAAAAATTGCAAGCATGGAAGAGACAACATTACATTAGGTATGCAAGTAATTTCTATGGTTATTGTTTTTATTGTAAGGATTTTGGCCATAGAATTATTGAATGTAGAAAGTATGGAAAAAGACTGATGTTCAATATCTCAAGGAGGTTTATGAGTCAAAGCAAGTCTGTTCATGCTCACAATTCTGCAAAAAATATAATCAAATGTTGTATATGCTATCAAGTTGGACATATATCTTCCAAGTGTTCTCTAAAAGGAAATAATTCATCACCTCACAAAAGATACCAAACAAAAGGGGGCCTCCAGTGGATAAAGAAGGTGAATAAATGTGACTTGGCTTTAACTGCTCAAGATTTGAAGAGTCAATGGTATTTGGACAGCGGCTGCTCAAAACACATGACTAGAGACAAAAGAAAGTTTATAACTTTTGATGAAAAGAAATCTGGAAATGTTACTTTTGGCAATGATAAATCAGGTAATATCAAGGGAAAAGGCTCAGTCAGCATAGATAATGGAAGAGGAAAGGCCCAATATGTACTATTTGTAGATGGGCTGAAAGCAAATTTACTGAGTGTCAGTCAGATGTGTGACAAATGCTGTGAAGTTCTCTTTAGAGCACAAGATTGTGAAGTCAGATCAAGCACAACAGGAAAGACTCTGCTCAAAGGTGTCCGAACAGAGAGTAATGTGTACATAGTGAAAGAGGAGGATGAAGCCTGCCATCTTAGCAAACTTGAGGATTCATGGTTATGGCATAGGAGACTGGGACATCTCAGCTTCGACCATATCATCAGACTGAGTAAGAAGAAAGTTGTCAAAGATATGCCTGAAATAAAAAGGCCTTCAAATACCATATGCAAATCTTGTCAATTGGGGAAACAGACTCACACATCCTTTAAATCTAAAGATGAGCTATCAACAAGAAGACCACTCCAGCTTGTGCACATGGATCTGTGTGGACTTGCTAGAACCAAGACACCAAGTGGAGAATCCTACTTAATGCTGATAATAGATGAATTCTCCAAAATGACATGGGTTGCTTTTCTCAAAAACAAATCAGAAGCACTGGAAAAGTTTAAGATATTCAAAGAATTAGCAGAAAATCAAACTGGATGCAAGCTAAAATGTATCAGATCAGATAGAGGAGGAGAATTCACAGACTATGACTTTGCAGACCTATGTAATGAACATGGAATAAAGCAACAATTTACCATTGCAGGGACACCTCAGTAGAATGGAGTAGCAGAGAGACAAAACAGGTTTGTACAACAAATGGCCAGAGCTATGATGCAAGAGAATAACATTACTCAAACCTTTTGGGCAGAAGTTGTACACACAGCAGTACATATTATAAACAAATCCCATTTAAGACCTAACAGTGATAAGACACCTTATGAGCTATGGCATGGTAAACCTGCATCAATCAAGCACTTTAGATTCTTTGGCAGCAAGTGCTACATAAAGAACAATGATGAAAATCTGGGGAAATTTGATGCAAGAGTAGATGAAGGAATACTCTTAGGATATGCATCCAAGAGTAAAGGATATAGATGCTACAACAAGACTATTCGAAAAATTGTAGAAAGTGTTGATGTAAGATTTGATGAAGAACTCCCAAACAAGACAAGAGATATAGACTGTAGTAGCCATCCTGAAAATCATGAAGAAGAGGACCAAGATGATGAAGAAATAAGCAAAACATCAGAAAATGTTGAACTGAGCTCAAAAACCCCCTCAAGATACACTCAGAAGAACCATCCAGAAGATCAAATCATAGGAGACAAGAGTGTAGGAGTGCAAACAAGAAGGCAGCTAGCTGAACTGACAGAAGAAGTATACATAGAAATGTTATCACAAATAGAGCCAAAGAAGTTTGAAGAAGCCAGCAAGGACAAGTATTGGGTAAAAGCAATGAATGAAGAATTGGACCAAATTGAGAAGAACAATACCTGGGAACTAGTTCCTAGACCAACTAAGAATAATATCATTGGTTCAAAATGGGTATTCAGAAACAAAATGAATGAGCAAGGTCAAGTAATCAGGAATAAAGCTAGGCTGGTGTGCAAAGGATACTCACAAATAGAAGGACTTGATTATGATGAAACATTTGCCCCTGTAGCCAGAATGTAAGCTATCAGAATGTTCCTGGCATTTGCATGCTACCAAGATTTCAAGGTATATTAAATGGATGTAAAATCTGCTTTTCTTAATGGAGATCTAGAAGAAGAAGTATACATGGAACAACCAGAAGGCTTCTCATTGACAGACAAAGAAGACTATGTATGCAGACTGAAGAAGGCCCTATATGGACTGAAACAGGCTCCTCATGCTTGGTACTCATGACTGGATAAACATTTGCAAAAACAGGGTTTTAAAATAGGTGGAGTAGACAACAATCTATACATAAAAGCCCATGAAAATGAACTCCTGATTGTTGTTGTATATGTTGATGACATTATGTTTGGAAGCAACAGAGATGAGCTAGCAAAAGGATTTATAGAAGAGATGAAATCAGAGTTTGAAATGTCCATGATTGGAGAGCTCAATTTCTATTTAGGACTTCAAATTCAGCAAAGGAGCACAGGTACATTCATCTCACAAGAAAAATACTTAAAGAAAATGCTGAAAAAGTTCAAAATGGAGGAATGCAAATCTGTGTCAACTCCCATGACTACAGGTTGCAAGCTATGTGTTGATGATGGGTCTGCTGATATAGATCAAAAACTCTACAAATCCATGATTGGAAGTCTATTATATCTTACTGCATCAAGACCAGACATCATGCTAGCAGTAGGACTAGTGGCTAGATATCAAGCAGCACCTAAACAAAACCATCTTCTGGCAGTAAAAAGAATACTCACATATCTACAAGGAACAACACAATATGGACTTTGTTATCCTAAAACCAAAAACTTCACTTTAACAGCATACACAGATGCAGATTGGGCCAACTGTGTAGATGACAGGAAAAGTACAAGTGGAGGTGCTTTCTATCTAGGAGAAAGTCTGGTGGCATGGTTAAGAAAGAAACAAACATCCATCTCTCTGTCTACAGCTGAAGCAGAATATATAGCAGCAGCATCATGTTGTACACAAGTCATGTGGATGAACCAAACTCTTCAAGACATGAAGGTAAGCATTGATGAACCTATTTCAATCAAATGTTATAATACAAGTGCTATAAGTATATCCAAAAATCATGTACTTCATTCAAAAACTAAACATATTCCAATCAAGTATCATTTCCTCCGAGAACAAGTGGATCAGAAGATAGTAAAGCTGGAATATGTACCAACAAAAGAACAGATAGCAGATATATTTACCAAACCTCTTGCTAGAGAACCATTTCAATATTTGAGAGATAAACTAGGGGTAGTATCTGCAGATGCTACTCTCTGATATAAAGACAAAAGCACAACTTCAGGGGGAGAACAAAAATGAAAATATCATTTCAGGGGGAGAACAACCAACAAAGAAAGCATGAATCAGGTCCTAAGGATCGAAGGATTAAGGCAAAAGAACACCAAGTTATTATCCTAGAATTATCTACATTATTCAAGCATCAAAATTCTACGAAGTATCATTATTCTCAATCTTAACTCTATACAAGTGAAAGAACTGTATCAATTTATAGTGTACATTCAAAATTGATAATCCTCAAAGTGTTCTCTCAACAAGTCTTATACATGGAGCAGTGTGGTACACAGTTAACAGAAGAGAGCCTAAACATAACTCAAAAACAGGAGACGCAAAAAGCAACCCTTTTCCATTGATGACAAAGGGGGAGGAAGAGCAGACAAACAGGAAGAGCAAACAACAGGAGAAAGAACAGGAAAATAGAGAAAATGTATTGCCATCAATGCTAAAGGGGGAGACTATTGGAAATGTTGTCATTGATGGCAAAGGAGATGACAAAGGAAATATCCATAAGGCAAAAGAGACAGAGAGGTAGCAGTTGAAGCAGAAGCAATACATTTTGGGATAAATTGTCAATGATTGTCCAAACAGTATGTGCCTTGGTCATATTGAGGTCAGCGCAAGCACTGCCAGTAATTTGGAATAACGGTTTTGATCACCTTCTGAGAATTGACGAGAGGCGAATGAGATTTCATGACAAAGTGCAGATATAAGAAACATACAACAGAGCCTATAAAAGAGCGGAACTCTACGTTACCATAAAGAATATATATACACACACAGATATATATATATATATATATATATATATATATATTGGAGGCGGAACCATAGTCTTATCAAAGAATATATATATAATTGAAATCATAAAGGATTGGAACCCGGAGTCAACGAATGCGAGGGAGAACGTAACTCGCATTAACTTTGGTTAAACACTGTGGAACCCGCGAGTGGTTTTTGGGGAGTGGATTTCCCCAATTCTGCACCACCTTTCAATGTTAAGTGGTAATCCTGGAGTGTGGAGCGATTCCATACAGGAATCGACGCGTGTCCCAAGCAGTTTTGATTAAAATGAAATTTCGCGCATTAACGATCGGCGGAAGACGCCCAGCGAAATGAATAAGATCCGTTGATCTGGGCAAAGACTATCCAACGGTGGGTGATCACAGGACTTGCATGAGGTTTAATAAAGGTGCGTGGATGATAACTCATGTATGTTGTGTGCATTTGATTGGCGGTTGATGGCATTGTGGGCCCGGTGGAAATATACGTAATGAAGTTGGGTTATTAATTTAGTATAAGGCCCAATGGAGTATAAAAGAACTTATGTATAACGACAGAGACATATTAACCTGTGTAATGGATTAAATAAAATATAACTTAAATATTTATCACCCAGGGTTATATGATAAGGTTGATTATATATATGTATATGTTCGGCGCCGGGTTATTTGCATTGATATATATTATGGTTGCGAGTAATTAAATAACGCAGTGATATATGTATGTCTTGGAGAGCACATTATTAGAGGAGGAATTAAAATAAACCCTTAGATTTATTGATTATTATCTGAGTACCAACGGAGAAAATAGCCAGCCTTAATTAATTAAATTTGCTAGAGTAGAATAAGTGCAGAGAGAGAGATTGTCCGGGTTGGAATATGATTGAGCATGAAAACTTAAATGCAATTATGCAAAAGGAAAGAGAAGAGGAGATCATGTAGAGATAAACTGAGATTACAGGTTTGACAGGTATACATTCACAGGTGCACACAATTACAGTGAACCAAGGTATGCAGAACAGGTTCTTAACAACAGTAAGAAAAGACAAATCCAGTAAAGCCAAAATTCGGAAAAGTAGCTGAGTGAAATTGAAATATGTAATTAAAATGTGAAATTAAATGTTGTAATTAATTTTTTTATTGTTTTTTATGCAAAGGAAAATATCCTAAAGAAAAGACAAAAATTCCACTGTAGCATGAAATATTGTACATATTATTATGATTTTAAATTGAGTTGGACAAAGAAATGAGGAGGCAGAAGACCAAGAGATATGACCATTCATTTCGAAATCCTAGAGGAATACAAACAGTCTTGTGAGAATTCCTATATAAGATCAATTTTATAAGCTCAAAAAGAGATATAAGAAAGAGAGAGAGAGAGAGAGAGAAAGAAGATATAGAGAATGCAGAATATAGAAGAATAAAGCAGAGAAGATTAAGAGAAGAAGAGAAGATACAGAACAGAGCTGATATATGGAGTAAATCAGCAAACATTCAGCTTAATAGTTGTCAGTTGTAGCTGACAAAGGTTGAAGCCTCCTGTAGGTTGGTACCTATAGAAAATTGAAGGGATTTGGTGCTTCCTTGCAAGTTGTAGCTTGCATAATTGAGGTTGGAGCCTCCTGTAGGTTGGTGCCTACAGAAAAACAGTGGTGAGAGGGAGTAGGAGCTTGCCTTTGCATCACAACAATAATAAGATGTGGTTTTCTCCCGTTATGGGTTTCCACTTATATCTGGTGTCTCTGTGCATGATATTTATGTATTGAATCTGATATGTATCATCTTCTTAATACCTGCAACTCTCATATTAATTCTACTGCTATATTAAACTAATACTTGCTGCTTGCATTCTAAGATTACTTGCACATTAAATTGGATATGAAATGAAGGTGTAAATAGCTTAATTAAAAGTTTTAAAATATCAAGAATGCATTAAATTGATTCACCCCCCCCCTCTCAGTTTAATTAAAGGTTCAACAATCGAGGGGTTTAGAGAATATTTCACTAGTTCAAGTTTACCAAAGCTACTAAAGTTTTTCAAATGACTCCCTTTACCATAGACACAAAACATAACAATATTGATATCTTCATCTGAACAATTCAAAGGTTTATGAGGTTTAACAGATACACCCATAGAAAAAATTAGACAATTAAAAATATAGTTTTCCAAGCAACCAAGGGATAAACCCCTCCCACAAAGATAAGCCACAAGTATCTTCAATCTAGAAGCTTGGTCAACCCACAGTTCCAAAGAGGAGCTACATAACTAATAAATTCCCAATCCAGGGAAGAAGGTGGGAATGCCTCCAAAGGGCCATAAAAATATTGGCCCCTTATGCAGTAATAACAGTAAGAAAACACAAATATAACCCACTCCTTTTTATAACTTAGACAGAACGGGAGCTCAATGGCCCAAGAAGTTTCCAAACTAGAGCCAAAATAAGAAATTAACAAGAGAATACAATCAACAATGAGACTATATAAAGATGCAGAATCCCAAAAATTATAATTATAGATAGATGCATGGAGATTCAAACAACGAAAAGGAGAGAGAACCCATTGACAACATACCCCTAAATTTGCATGCACAGAACACGAGCTTGACCCCTAGGCACCAATGTCAATGACCGGTCCCAAATCGACACTCCATTAGTGCTACCTGACTATAACTTTCCCGACCACCAATTATTGGGATACATAGGAACTAACCCCTCGACCTTGGTTATGAAGTCAAGAATGTATAAAAAACAACACTTCCAAACAACAGAGAAAAACTTGGTCCTAGGCTGGAAATTGCTCCAATACCTCCACAAACAAGCTAGTACAAGTGCATCCAAATCCAAAAATTTCTTAATTCACATCACATGTAATAGTGTACATGGGTGTGGCCATGCTACCCAGGGAGTTAATGCCACACATTCTTGAACTACCTAAGGTGGTGGGCATGAATCCCCACCGAACTCATATTTCTATTATTCGCCCCATTTGGAAAAATATTAGTTATAATAATTGAAAAGGAAGATCAACCATATTTTATTATCCAAATTTGATATTGATGAATTATTTGTTAAAAACAATGGTTAAAAGAAAGAGAAATAAACTTTTGGTATATCATTATTAAAGTTTTTATTGAAGTGACATCAAAAAGTCTTATTAGTCATTTGCGAATGAAAAATTACATATAACTTATGTTTAGAAAATTTATAAAATTTATGTACCATCATAGCTAAATGAAAAAAGCTACGACTCAGATATGTTCCACTAATTTAATGAACCAAATTATTATTCTTCCAATTTTTTTTTTTTTTTACAATTTTATTTAAAAAACATAATAGAAGCATTTTCTTTTTTGTAAATTTTGGTAGGTCCTTACTATTTTTTACTATAAAAAGCAGATTGCATCATACACATAGTTAGAGGCCTCAACCTGCCTGTAGGAAACTAGGTCTATTGGCCACCTTAAAGAAATAAAAGCCAACCAAAATTAAATTTGTTTCCTTCTTCTACTTGCCGCTATGTCTAGTTTACTATTTAGAGCATTGACGAAAAGATAATGACCAATATAAACACTATCCACAAAACTCATTAAACAGAAGTTGGGTTACTACCCATCTGAAGAATCGGTTGGTGCCAGATCCTTTGCAGTTGAACCAAACATGTCTACTTGTTGTAGCTGCCAAAGTTGCTTCTCAACACAGTCTATTCGAGCTAACATTTGATATTGTGACACCTTGATTTGCTGGAGATGAATGGTAATATCTTGAAAAAGTGCAGCGACTGACAGAATCTCATTCCTTTGTCTTGGATGGATATTTTTCATTACCTTAGCCAAGACACACTTCATTATCCAATATGTATGCACAGTTTGATTGAACAGAGATAGCCGCCCTCGTGTGTTCCCAGGATCAGTAATGAAATTCATGATTTCCTCCTCCGCCTCATTATCTTCTTCATTGTTGTGGCTCTCTCTTTCCCATCCCTAAATTGTATTTGTTATCTGAGGTGGGTTCCCGAGAAAATATGCTTGCGAGATATTCTGTAATGTCTCCTTCTTTGTCTTTCTACCTCTTTTACTAGTCTCAGCCTTAGGCTTGACCATCTTCTGCTTACCTTTATCCTAAGTATGGACATTAACCTTCTTCTTTTGTCTCTTCACCATTGTTTTACTTTTACTTTTGTGATTAAAACCTGTGTATTCAATCAGAGTTCCTGTATGATGGGAGCACAACATTAAAATAGTTAAACTTTAGAACTGCAGGCTTAAATTTTCCTATGGTGTATATTTCGTAGCATGAATGGAGTAATTTTGATGTCGACTAACGGAATATAAATTCTCTAAACAATTAAGATATTTAGGTGGTCGAGGATAAGTAATCAAAATCTAACAATAGATATAGACAAAATTCCAATGGAAATACTCTCTCAAGCTTTCCAAAAAGGTTTCATTAAGATTTATTTCCCTACGATTACGATTCGATTGTGGCCAAAATAGGTTAACAAGATATTCATAGAAACTGCTATGAATTTTGAATCTCAGACTTTGTAAACAGAGAAGGCTTTCATTTAAAGAATAGTGACCCTGAGTTATCCCCTGCCTACATCTATCCAAGCTTTCAAATAGACTTAATATACTGCAACAGACCTAAAGATCAATAAAATTATACAAACTAAGGCAGTAATATAAATGAGAGAATTTTCCGAAACCCGCTGTCGATGTTACTTGACTGATAAGCCTATAATCAACTCCATGCAACCAGAATTTGATCTCATTTAAAACCAATTGCAATTTCTCCTTAGTAGAAAACTTGCATGGATTCAAAAAATGGATGATTACTCTGAAATAGAATTCCATTATGCTACATGGGTCGCAAAAGAAAGGTTTAATAGATGGATGTCGCACTAATAAATTAGCATTCAAAACCATTCAATTGATGAGAACTTGATGCATTTCCCACATTTCCAAATCTTCTCTACTCTGCCGCATCTGAGAATTTATTACAACAGACATAAGGTTGGAGTAAAGAAAGGTTCCATACCCCCGAATCCACAAATAAATCTTCTGAAGAAAGCCTGCACCAGTCCTTGGTTTGAATTCGCCGCTCCTCTTGCCATGAAATGGCACATACAGTTTCCTTTGCTACCCCCTTAAACTTTTGTGAGCTTGCTTGTCCCAACATGCTTCTGACAAGCCAGCCTGGGATACTAAATACACCTTCATTACCATAACTACCGCGTACAATTTCTCTACATGCAAAATGACTGACTTCTCATGCCTGAACCTTTGTTCAGTGGGGGAGGTCACCTCCTTCCTACCAAGTGGCTTTTGACATGACACACCTCGATCGAGGATCACTATCTAGATCACGATCTGCAATAATCTAAAGAGGATGTAATTCTACATTCCAAATTTTGGCATTTAGAGTGGCATCTAACTGTCTTCTAGTATTACGACAACCCAAATTCGCTTAATAATCTACTGCTACATTCCCTGTTCTACGCACATGTGAAGGGATCAAATACTAAATTTGTTGTATAGGAGATCCTATTTGCTGAATAAGAGTAGTTGTCCTCCAGCTCTTACTTATCTTCTCCCATGGTGTCCCTTGCTGCAATTTTATTAACACCCCTGTGGTCATTGCAGAATCACCTTCTATCATAATTCTATGATAGTTTTCTCTTATTGCTATGGTCATTGCAGATATTCTTTGGTGTCAGCCTCCCTCATAATTGATACATAGGGAGTGATTGAAGAATTGATTTAAGAAGGATTAATCTCCCTGGAGCATTCAGAGTTCTAAAAGCCTAATTTTGTAACCTTTTTTTCAATCTAGTAATAAAGTATTTCCAATCTGCAATTCTTAGAGAAGAAGTATTAAGTGGAACCCCCAAGTATTTCATAGGGAAAGTACCTCTGTGAAAGCCTAGTGTTCTAGCTAGAAACAACTATGAAGCTTCATTAATATTGAAAAAGTAAACATTTGATTTTTCTGCAGTAAGAAACATACTTGAAGCATCCATAAATAAATTAAAAATATTGAGAATTGCCTTTGCCTCCTGCACCGATGCCTGACAGAATAATAGAATATCATCAACAAATTGTTGGTGTGTTAAATCTAGATCAGGTACCCATAAGTTTAAACCCTTTATTTGACCATCTGCCAAGTGAGCTTTGATTAACCTACCTAGCCCTTCGGCTGCTAGAATAAATAAATAAATAATTATATAAAAAAATCATATTTTTATAACTACTCAAATTGTTGTAATTAATTACTAGAGAGTTCCCCTCAAGGTGTAAAGGTACATAGAAGGAATATAAGATTTGAGAAGATAATCAAGAGCCCATTATTGAATGCATGTCCATAAGGTCCGCCAAACTCAAGGGAAACTTCTCATAACTTATGTATGCATGCATGAGCACAAAGTGTTGAGAGACCTTGCCTCAAGTGTGTCATGCTCAACTAGTTGTCCTTTGTCTACCACACGGTGCCGCAATTAAGTAGAAAAAAATATATTTATAGATTTTGTTAGTAAAATAATTATAATATTTAGAAAAAATAAGATATTATTCAATTTAAAAGAATATATCAATTAATCATAAAAAAATAATTAAAATTTTACATTTTATAATTAAATTTTATAATTAAATTGAAAAGAACATTTTATTTAGCTTTATCTCATTAAAAATCAATTAAACTATATTTTAATAATAACAAATAGTTTCATATCACTACAATTTGGGCTCTTTTTTTCACTACATTAAAAAAACACGAAACAAAACCACAAACGTGAAACAAAACCACAAATTATATACAACACAAGTCTATCTTAAACATTACCAACCTCCTAAAATTTAAACATTACCAACCTCCTAAAAGTTAAAACAATACTTTTACCAATACATGGTGGATATTTTCCTCCCCAAATATATTATATATTAGTTAGTAGGTGCATCGTTTTCTATTTTATATTTAAAATCATCCCAACGACCACACCGAGTGTCAAAGTTTGGTTTCCTGGTACTGTCTTGCATTGCATGCTTTCCGAATCTTCACTTAACACACGTGACTTACTACTTCCGGTCGTGCCATCGATATTTTAGCGTTAACTCAATCAAATCAAAATAAAATAATTATTACATGATATAAAATCTACTTAAAAAAATCTATATCTCTATAAATAATAATTTTTTTTTTAATAATTAAAATATCTATGCTTGCTCTAATTTACCATAATCAGACTTAGGTTTTTTCTCACTCGGATTTCGTCTTTTGAAAGTTTTGTAGTGAAATAAAATAATAAAAAGCGACTTGCATATTATGCACTGCATAAAGTGTAATTTATTAAAACTTGACATATTTGTTGATGTCTTCGAGAAGTGTAGAAAACTGTAACATCCATCTTTAACCCTTGAAACATGGCATAGGTTATTTTTTAATGAGATCTTTTCAGCAAGGTTTCACTTATGTCTCTCTTACTAATTCCACATTGTAATATGTCTTTTCAGA
The DNA here is from genome assembly GCA_034641835.2 of Pinus albicaulis. Taxonomy (NCBI): domain Eukaryota; kingdom Viridiplantae; phylum Streptophyta; class Pinopsida; order Pinales; family Pinaceae; genus Pinus; species Pinus albicaulis. The sequence goes on from JAXQQM020073093.1 coordinate 35,680, forward strand.
TCTTATACATCATTATTTAAATGGTTCGATTAAATGAAACAAGTACTAATTCCATTCGCACAATTATAATTATTCACATGTTAAAAGTTAACATGGAGTTAACTAGGCATATCCCCATATATGTATTATTGTTTCAAGGACAATAGGTATATGAGCTATCAATTAAGTGTACCAAGTTGTTTAATACTGTTCGCATGGTATTAACCTTCATATATATAAATATTTATAATTTTTTAACGTTTAAACCAAAATTTGGATGCCACCCCTCTGAAGTTTCGTGATGGTCAGTTGGCAGGCGATCCAACTGGCACTTGGAATCTTATCTGCATTGATCCCAAGGTGATCGGATGGTGGAGATCCTCATAAGGACGGTTAGGGTTATACCCTACCCGAACCCTCCTTGCCGTCATCATTTCATATCTTTCCCATCGTTGGAACTTTTCTGTAAAACAGAAGAGATCCCCCCTTCCTCTGGTGTCCACAATGATCCCTCTACCTTGAATTCTACTATTTTCAATCAGCTATGCCACCCGGCTCACAAAAAATAGCACAACCGGGCTTTTATTGCTTCATATCAAGTAATTCCTAGTTTTTACTTTTCCTGATGGTTATTAGTAACATAGAGCTCTATGTCAGTATGGAAGATACAACGAGGTTTCCTCCTTGCCCCAAGTTGAAGTCTACGGTGAATGTCGTTATGTCATTACTATAAAACTTGGTTTGTTCCGAAACTCTAAGAAGGTTTTGTTTTCTCACCTTTTGGGTTATCTACTAATGGCCTCAGCGAGCCTTAGAGATGAGAAACGTCAATTGTTTTGTCCCTTTCTTTTGACTCTATTTTTCATTATTACTATGTTTTGGTAGGTGTTCTGGTGCGTCTTAAAAGACTCACATCTAAAACTGTGTTGCAGGGTCCGAAGGGTCCTGGTTCACTTTGCTGCAAGCTCTCCTTCCATAGTTTCACTCCAAAAATACACCAGCAAGTATTCTGTTGTGTTCACAAATAAGTCTGACCTATATTTTCTAGGGTTTTATCCTATAAATTTCTTCATGAAACTTAGGGTTTCGGCTAGAGTTCAAAATGCTGCTAGGGTGGTGGAGGGTTTTCCCTCACAACCCGTCAAAGTATTTCTTGCTCGTAATAGAATGTGGGTCTTTTACGTTACGCATACCAATATGATTGTTTCTACTAATTGTTTGTATATCATAATGAAAACCTCCTGTCGAGGCATAATTTTACACCTGAGTGGCAACAGCATATATATAAACTATGTTTACACTTATGCACTGGGGTTGCAGTCGAACAAGTCTAATTGTTTTCGTGTCTTACTTCGAACACATTGAATGGCATTATTTTTATAATAGCTTAAATAAGTTATTGAATTTTGATCAATTTATAAATGTGTTCTATTATTGAGACCGAAGTCTTATCCTATCCTGTCTCGGGTTTTCTATTGGTTTGAATACATTTACTAGACACACTGCTTAAGTCATAAAGTGGTTGATATTTTGGTCTCTTCATTTGCAGCAGTTGTATGATGAATATTTAACAGTTTTCTGTTGTTGTAGTGGTTCTATACCTGGCTAAGTTCTTAATGGAAACTTCAATTTTCCATGCTCAAGTTTTATATTCTTCTCTAGTTCTTATTTCCCTTTTTATCTCGGGATTGTAGCCTTGCGCTATCGGACTGTTAATACTGGCAATGATTTTTCTAGGTATAAATAATCGGTGATAATGTGCTCGTTCCTTGAATTCCTCCATTCATACATATTTCCCCAGCTGAATCCTACCAAGGAAATAATGGAATTATGTTCTAATGCATAGTTTTTAGTTAACTGTGTTAATTTCTTTCCTATGAAATATACGACAACATATAGAGCATATCCTTTCTGTTTATTAAATATAACACTTCAACTTTAAAGATATATAGCTCTATTTTTAATTTACTATATTATTTCATTTATTGGCATCTTGTCTAGCTTTCCTATTTATTGTCATATTAATTTTTCTTCGTATACAATCTTCCAAAGCATTACACCGGTATTATTATATTTGGTTAGATAATATGCACATGTGTAATGGTATGTAACACCCCCAATTTATGTGTTTGAATTTCAAAGTTAGACATTTGAACTTTAATCCTAAGGGGAGTGGACCCCAAAGGATAAATATTTTGTGAATGTAATTAAATATTTAATTGAGGAAATGAATAAAATGATGTGGTGCAGATTGACCAAAATGAGATCTATGAGATCACTCGCTAAATCCATGAGGATGGATGAGGCAAATATTTCCCCACAATCTTTCAAAAATCCTTGAAAGAAATTAATTTTAAATTTAGATTTTTGAGGAAAAATCTGAAATTCCCCCAATGATGAGGAAAGTAGTTGGGAAGAGGTAAAAAGATGGAAAAGTTGAGGAAAAGCATAAAACAACTTTAAAGAATCCCTAAAATGGGAAGCCTAAGCAAACAGGAAGAAAAGCATCCTGAGATTCTGGACGCAGAATTAGAAACATGCTTTGGGGAACAATAGATTAAATAAGCTCCTCTTGTACAGATTAGAGGTTGATCTGTTTCAAGGAGATGATCTCAGCTCGGGGGTGAGTTCTGGGAGACAGAAGGACTCTAAGGTTGGGAGGTTGGTCAATTGCATGAGTGGTATGTCTCTAAATTTATCGATGTTCTACTTCATATAGTATGAATTGGCTACATATAAAAGTTGACTGTATATTAGAATATAAATTCTACATTTAATAGAATTAGTCATAAGGAATTTACCCTTGAAACTCTGTATAGTTGTAGAATTTAAATCTGTGAAGTAGAATCCAACAGAGTCTCTAAACCAATATTGGTTTAAATCTGAGGATACTTATCTCTTCACAGGAAAAATTTGTGAATTAGTGTTAATCTGCTTCTGTTTCCTACAACGATTCTAATATATACATACATGAGAGAGAGAATTTGAATTCCCTGTATTATATTGGAAAATAGTAGGAAATGAATTGTAACTTACACTGTGCATGAAATAATGGAAGGAGAGATTTTATAAACTGACCTCAGGGTCAGCACACCATTCATAGGTAACCAAAAATTCAATGGTCAAGGAAGTTGCATGTGAGCAGAAAATACTATAGCAGAAGCAAGCAACTAATAATTTGCAAAAGACTGATCATAGACAGTTATCTTATGGAACCATCCTAATATTAGAGCATAGAATTAAAATACAAAAGAAAGTTAAGTAAATATCCAACATGCATATTCACCACAGACTGGCATATTGAAATACATGTATCCTAGTCTATCATGAGAACCCAAGTCAAGGGGGTAAAATATTAGATTATAAATCCAAATGTCTTCTAAACATAAAAATAGAAATACAGATGCATTCATCCCTGTAGATATTTTGGATAAATATTCTATGCAAATTCATAACAAATTAATTCCTCAATTATCTGCATGGAACTACTGTACCTTTCTGTTACAGATAATCATATCACTCTGGTTATTTAAACTACCCAGAAAAAGGAAACTGTGAAATTGGACTTTAGGGTCAGCTTAATAAACTGGTGAAAGAAATTGAGAATGTTATGCCAGAAGAATAAAACCATTGAATACATTCAGATATCTAAAATTTACTACCACAGAAGCTATGTTCTCCTGGAGTAGGAAACTCTATATGACAGTATATTATTCATTCAAATATCACCACATTTATGAATATAGTTTAACAATTGTATGGCCTAAGAGCTTAAGGCAATAAACTACACAGAATGCTGAATATGTGTATATAGATATATATATAAAATTTAAAATGCCAAAAGTTAAGTATTAAGTTACAGCCAAGTCAAATTGAGCAAGGAGAGAGTACTGCTGGAACATAATAATAATAATGACAATAACCGGAACCAAAAATGGGTATTATGAAAATCGAGTAATGACAAAGGTATATATGTATATATAACAAATCCGAGAACAGCCTTATAATGTCCCATGAACAGAGATCAATAAATATTCAGAGTTGGGATTTAATTATAGTTGTCAAAATAATTACAATTGTATCATTACAATTTTTAAAAGTCGAAAGATAAACTATATAATCAGGAGAGAAGAACAGATTTCTTCTGACAGAGTTCGGTGAATATCGACCTGCAAGTAGCACAAGGAAACAAATGTTAATGTCTAAGGGAGTCACATCTCTCTGTAGTTGAGAAGGAGAACACGACGCAAGTCGAATTTACCTGCGAAAGAAAAAACCCCAATATAAATATGACGCCGAACATGGAGAGTAAGAATAACATGAACCAAGTAAAAATAATGACTGAGAAGGGAATAGTACCTGGTAAGGGAGAAACCCCTATTCCATCCTTAACCTGCTACATATAAATATGGAATTTTCATGAATAGAGGTTGGCAGTTACGAGTCGAATAACAAAGATAAACCTCCAGAGAACGAACAATAGTAATTGCGTCCTACGCTTGGTCAAAAAAAAATTAACTAACGAGAGTGCCGAGAAGCATAGAATCCTTATAGCGCCGAATTAATACCCTCATAACCACCTTCAGTTGAGAGTAAAGTGGAGGGTTGGAATACGAAGCCATGATAGCATACGTTCAGTCTCAATTCTGAGAGTACGCACAAGGAAATGCAAAGGCTAGGAAATAAAACCAAGCCAATCGAATCCCTGGAGAGAAGAAAACACATTCTCTGCAAAACTAATATAGCAACTCGTTATACATATCACAATCTAGACCGGACGATAGTAAACGATGATCCAAAATCTTAGCACTGGCATGAAGAAATGCGCGAAATTCTCAACCAGAGATGGGAAGCCTGTGAAATGATAATAATAGAGCGAAATTTTACAAAACTCTAAAATGATCTTACCGAAAGAGCAAAGTAAAGCACAGGAATAAGGCGAAGACTGAAATGAATCACACACAACATCCATGGCGTTGTAACTCACTGTCGAGAGATAAACCAAACGAATAGGGAGGTAAAAGAACTGCCGAGCAAATACCAAGCTCGATTTATATCAATGTTCCATGAATCAAACAACGAAACCCTAATAGCCAGATACATCCGAGTCATCCACCTGGCGAGATCCTAAGGGTGAAGCCACGAATCGAGGAGTTAATGGGTCATGTACACCATCTGTTCAAAATTTAATATGACAAGCAGTGAAATAAATGAATATCGATTTGGCCATGCCATGGTAATTGCGTTGGGAACGAAGTAAGATGGTGGAATGAATCCAGTGTTATGTGGAACCAAAAACACGTGATCACAAATGGAACGAGATCAAATATAACCTTTACAACGAGATTAAAGACCTTATGAAAGCTCTCGTGGAAGAAAGATTGACGTCGCCATTGCCAATTTCGTTGAACAAAATTATAAATTGGTAATTACGTGGAGGTCAAATTAAACAAACCCAAACTCATATAAATGTTGACAAGATGAAAATGAAAAGGAAGGACCGAATGCCACACTCACATAATTATCGACGGGGTAAATCAAATCCCACTAAGGTTATATGTCCTCAAAGAAGGGTAAATGTGAACGACCGAATGGATTCCCACAGGTCCGTAGAACTATAATAATATGGTACTGATGTAGAACCCAATCGACCCCCCTCGATATGAATCTATTGAAGGTTCAAAGGTTGATGATATACAACGAAGATGGAATATGGAAGTGGCGGGTGATAAAATAAAAACATTAGGTTATGTCTAATGTAATTATAATTATTACAAATCAAATAAATTCTAATGTGGTGAGGAAGAGTTGGTATATGAATAGCAATTGAAAAGAAAAGTTGTGTAAACCTACAACGTAATAACAGAGTGCCTTATTAGCCTTAAACTTGAAAAGATACAAACAAACAAAAACAAAAACAAAAAAAAAAAATTGTTTGTAGAAGGAAAATGGGAGGTGTGACAAATGGTATCGGAGCCCAAGTTATAAAACTGGGCTGGTGACATTGTGCTCACTGTTGGTGTGTGTTCACTGTATAAATGTATTTCTGTAGAAAAAAAATTTTAAATTTTATTTTCACTGATCTGTGTTGTGTAGTGTACAGTGGTGCTGAGATGGCAGAAGGTGATGAAATCTATGTTGATCTGCGTGATGAGGATGAGGCACCAGATCCAAATGCACCCATGATGGCTATGTTGCGGGAATTGCAACAAGAGTTGGCTGAGATAAAAAGCCAGAATGACAGATTGTCATTAGCCAGTGAGGAGCAGGAAAAGCTCATCAGAGAATTAAATTCTCGGAACAGCCAAGAAGGCGAAGGTTCCAGAAAGAGGAAAACTGATGAGTCTGATGAGGAAGATGCCGTTAGGCATCAGAATAAATAGAGAAAGGAATTACAGGGGGGATTCCGAAAGATTAAACCTCCCTCTTATGATGGGGAGAAGGAGGAAGATGCTAAAGCCTGGTTGCTGAATATGATTAAGTATTTCCAGGTCTATGAATATGAAAGCAATCTGAAGGCAAGATTAGCTGTTTACCAGCTACAAGGTAAGGCTACCTTGTGGTGGGAGGAGACAAAAATGGTGCATGCCATTGATGAAAAGACAGTCACCTGGGAATATTTCCAGGTTAAGTTCAAGAACCGCTACCTAAATGAACATTACTATGATGATAAAGCCAAATAATTTCATGAACTTAGACTGGGACAAATCACCATTGATGATTTTGTTATTAAGTTTACAAATCTGTTGAGATATGTACCCTACATAAGGGAAGAAAAGGAAAAATTTCAAAGATTTCTGAATTGTTTGCCTATTGTATACAAAGAGAAAATCGAGTTTGACAACCCAAAAATAATGGACGAAGCTGTTAGAAAAGCCAGATTATGTTACCAATAGTTCAAAGGAAAAACTGAACAAGGGAAAAGCTGGGTAAATAAGAATGAGTTCAAAGGGAGGAAATAGAAACCGGCCTATTTGAAAAATTTTGGCAGACATCATCAGCGGAAAAAGTTTAATAAACCCAAAGAAAGTCAAACTACTCAGTCCCAAGTAGCTTCCAAACAAATAGATGGAGACAATAAAAAGGAAGGGACAGTCAAAATGAGAGAACCCCTGAAATGTTGGGGCTGTGGAGAACCCCATCTTTTGAGGGACTGTCCTCATCGAAACATTCATATGATCATGAGAGATCGAGAAGCAACAACAGTAAATGATATAGCCAGAAATATACCAACTATCAGTGCAACCTTGGAAAATTGGCAAGCAGAACATCAAGCAACCATGGTGGAAATGGAGCGTAAGATTTCTGACCTATCTGTTACTGTTCTGATTGATCCAGGTTCTTCTTTGAGTTACATTAGTCCAAATATTGTAGAAAAATGTAACTTAAAAACTGAAAAATTTCAACAGTCATGGTTGGTACAGTTGGTCACTCGAACTAAGAGAAAGGTAACACATAAACTACCCCGAACAGAAATCAAATTAAATGGTTTTCAAACAGAGGTAAATTTTAACATTCTGCCCTTAGGTTCATATGATCTACTGATAGGAATGGACTAGCTGGAAAAGAAGAAAGCCTTGATGAACTGTTGGGATAAGACTTTGCATTGTGTAGATGAGGAAGGAAAACCTTTTATTCTCAAAGGGAAACAAAAACCTATTTCTGTAAGAAAAATTTCAGCATTGCAATTAAAAAGAATAGCTAGAAAAGGATACCAAGTTTATGCAGTGCATGTGGAAGAAACATAACAGAAAAATGAAGAGGAATTACTGGATGCTGTACCAGTAATAAGAGAATTTAAGGAAGTCTTTCCAAAGGAAATCCCTCATCTCCCCCCCAAAAGAGAGATTGATTTCTCAATCGATCTAGTGCCAGGAGCAACACCTGTCTCCCGAGCGCCTTATCGAATGAGTCTTCCTGAACTGATGGAACTGAAAATGCAATTGCAAGAACTGTTAGATAAAGGGTATATCAGACCAAGTGTATCTCCTTGGGGAGCACCGGTGCTGTTCGTGAAAAAGAAAGATCGAACTTTTAGGATGTGCATTGATTATCGTCAACTGAATAAGCTGACCATTAAAAATAGATACCCTTTACCTAGAATTGATGATCTTTTTGAGCAAGTGAGAGGAGCTTCAGTATTTTCGAAAATTGATTTAAGGACTGGTTATCACCAGCGTAGAATTAAGGAAGAAGACATCAGCAAAACAGCCTTTCGAACCAGGTATGGTCACTACGAATTTGTAGTCCTACCTTTTGGTTTGACAAATGCCCCTGCCACATTTATGTGCCTAATGAACAATGTGTTAAACAAGTACTTGCATAAATTTTTCCTTGTGTTCATAGATGATATCTTAGTTTATTCAAAAATTGAGGAGGAACATAAAGAACACTTGAGGATAGTATTGCAAACTCTAAAGGAAAATCAGCTATATGCCAAGTTTAGCAAATGTGAGTTTTATAAAGATAAGATCCAATATTTGGGTCATATTATTTCTGAACAAGGCCTTGCTGTTGACCCTGAAAAGATAAAGGCTATAAAAAAATGGCCTGTACCAACTGATGTTTCAGCAGTGAGATCATTCATGGGGATTGCAGGCTATTATCACAGATTTGTAGAGAGGTTTTCTGCCATAGCACATCCCATCACATCATTACAAAGGAAAGGTGTCAAATTTGAATGGACTAAAAAATGCCAAAACAGTTTTGACCAATTAAAACTGAAACTTACTACAGCCCCTATACTGAAGATTGCAGATCCTGACAAAGAATTTGTGGTATGTACGTATGCCTGTAGAGAGGGATTGGGAGGAGTTATTTTGCAGGAAAATTCAGTTATTGCCTATGAATCTAGGAAACTGAAGATACATGAACAGAATTACAGTGCCTATGATTTAGAATTAGCAGCTGTTATCCATGCTTTGAAAATGTGGCGACACTATCTTCTTGGAAAAAAATTTACATTGATGACTGATCATATTAGTCTCAAATATTTCTTTTCCCAAACTGATTTGAATGCTAGACAAGCCAGATGGCTGTTTTTTCTAAGTGAATTTGATATGGATATAAAACATATTAGAGGGAAAGAAAATAAATTTGATGATGCATTGAGCAGAAATGCTTGTCAGAATATCAATAGCATTGGAAGTAGTGCTCAGATCGATGTAGAAGATTTGGTGAATAAGGTAGCAAACCAAGACCCAAATTATGAAACACTTCTGGTGAAATTACAGAAAACGAAGAAAACTGATCTCACTCAAAACCGAAAAGGGCTAATCTGTTATAAAAACAGATTGTATATTCCCAATGTAGAGTCCTTAAAAAGGGAAATTTTGGATGAGTACCACAAATAGCCATATGCAGGACATCCAGGATATCAGAAAATGTTAACAGCCCTGAAAAAGAAGTTGTTCTGGTCAGGAATGAAGAGAGATGTAGTAGAATATTTAAGTAGAGACATGGAATGTCAACTAGTCAAAGTTGAACATCAGCATCCTGCTGGTCTTTTAAACCCTTTACCTATTGCAGAATGGAAATGGGACACAGTTTCCATGGACTTCATAACAGGATTACCCAAAACCAAACATCAACATGATTCAGTAATGGTAGTAGTAGACACTTTAACAAAAGCTGCACATTTTATACCAGTGAAATCTACCTTTGGGACAGCTCAAGTAGCGAATGTGTTCCTAAAGGAGGTAGTAAGGCTCCATGGGGTGCCAAAGGTGATTGTTTCTGACCGAGATGCTAAGTTTACAGCTGCCTTTTGGAAAGGGCTATTTGGAGGTATGGGCACTAAATTGAATTTTAGTACTGCTTACCACCCTTAGACCGATGGTCAAACGGAAAGAACTAATCAAATTTTGGGAGGACATGCTGAGAATGTATGTGATGGATAGACCATCAAAGTGGGAAGATTACTTGCATTTAGCTGAATTTGCCTATAATAACAGCTACCAATCCTCCATCAAAATGAATACATTTGAGGCACTGTATGGAAGGAAGTGTCGTACTCCTTTGAGCTGGAGTCAGCTGTAACACCCCCAATTTCTGTGTTGAATTTGAAAAATTAGACATGTGAACTTTAAGTCCTAAGGGGAGTGGACCCCAAAGGATAAGTAAGGTGTGAATGTATTTGAATATTTAATTTGAGGAAATAAATAAATTGAGTTTACATTTTGACCAAGATGAGAATTAGAGATCACTTGCCAAATCCATGAGGATGGATAAGGCAACAAATCCCCACAATCTTTCAAAAATCCTTGAAAGAAATTAATTTAGATTTTGAGGAGGAATCTAAATTTCCCAAATGAAGAGGAAAGTAGTTGGGAAGAGGTGAGAAAAGCTGGAAAAGCTGAGGAAAAGCATAAAACAACTTTAAAGAGTCCCAACATGGGAAGCCTAGGCAAAACAGGAAAGAAAGCATCCTGCTATTCTGGATGCAGAATTAGAAACATGCTTTGGGGAAATATGAGCTTAAATAAGCTGCTCCTGAGCAGATCAGAGGTTGATCTGTGATGGAGGTGATCCCAGCTCGGGGGTGAGTTCTGGGAGACAAAGAGAACTCTAAGGTTGGGAGGTTGGTCAGTTCTGGGAGACAAAGAGAACTCTAAGGTTGGGAGGTTGGTCATTTGCAATAGTGGTATGTTTCTGAAAGTCTCGTTAATCTGAATTTTTATGGTATGAATTGGCTACATATAAAATAAATTTGAATGATATGATTTATGTTAGTACTACATTTAACAAAATCCATTCCAAGGCATTCACCTTTCAGATTTTGTTTAGTTATAGACTAGGAATCGATGGAGTGAAACCCCAGAAACTCTAAACCAAGGTCGGTTTAAATCTGCAGTTACTTAGTCTCCATAGATATGTAAATATTATTTTGTTTTCTTTGGATACAAATGGGATATTTTATGCTCATAGGTATGCTAGAAAATTAGTGTAATAACATTGCAAGTTTCATGATAGAGCAACGAGAAGTAAAAATATTAGAGTATGCATGTTGAAATTTTTGTAGTTAAAGAAGCATTACTAATCTATAGAGGTGCTACATTACTTACAGCCTTAAAGTGTAGATGGCACGATTTACCTACTTCTAAATCCTTGAAACAACTATACAACAACAAACCTGAATTTAAAATTAATGTATCCTATTCAATCTATTATTGCATACATTTACATATGTGAAATAACAAGTAACGATAAGCGCTGAGCGCTAACTCCATAGCAATTAACCACAATGATACTTTGCGCGGGGGATGGAAGAAATATAGATGTGAACAATATAAATCTGCGAATACATGAGTAGTCAACTATACGACTTCAGGGTTAGTATTTACTTCATTATGCATTGAACCTGCCTTAAGTTAGGACTACTGTCTTTTACATAGGTTTCTATTCACAGCGTTTAAGTCCATTTTAACCATAATATATAAAGGAACAGATGTAAAACAAAGCGGTGATGAATATATATATGTTTAACCTCAGTTTTAAATATGCATGTAAATGCGAACTACGATTTCTGTTGCTACGTCATTTATATCACTGTTGTAGCACAATCATAGAATATCTGGGGACGCCGAGGCAAACCATTTCTATTTCTGTACATAAAATTCAGACGCGACTTCAATTTCTGGTGGTGACAAATCGAGCTTCGATTTAAACCCACGTTGGATGAACTAGTAATTAAGAACGACAGAGAATATATGTAGGCGGATAGAAATGAAATACATAACTATTAACCAGATATTTACATGCGGCAAAAACCTTATAGTGATAACGATAACTGTAATAGTTATGATTAGAAATTCGAAAAAAAAAATGCTATACCGAGGCACGAAACTAGTTATCACCTGTAACTTCAAAAAAAAGAATTTCCTGTTACGTTAACATAAGCTATGATCAGTTACCATTACTATCAACACAGAGCGTTTATTGTGGTAACATTGTTTTTAAAATTTAGAACTAGGGTTTCAGGCGTAACAGACGAATTTCCACTGCATTTTATAAACATCACTCACAGAAATAAACCAGAGGGAAAAGGGCGTAATAGGGTTGGGAGAATGGCGGAACACTTCTGCACCAACTCACCTGAAGTCAACCTGCGTTAAACAGAAGTATAAGCTGAAATGGAAAACGTTTTACAGTAGAAATACTACTAAATAGAATCCCCTTCATTTATTGAGGAGATAACAACCGAATAGAAATGAAACGACAACACACTGTCATATGGGGCCACGGCATCATCTCTACTACCTCCCTTAACTCCGTCTTGTAACTACGAAGGCAGAGCCTCAGTCCACTTACAGGAATGATTGAAACAAAATGTGTGATCCTCGGCAATAATAGCCGCGCCCAATCATTCTTTGAAGAATCGATTCCGGGGCCATCTGTACACCATGATCGCTGAAAACAAAACGAGTTAGTGGGGCGTATAGGTAAACGCAAAGAATAACTATAAAAACCCTGAAAGGAAAAACGATCACCGCTGTGCCATAAAACGAATAGGAGAAGAGTAAATAAAAATTTTAATAAGCAGAGATTAGAGAGGGTATTCAACGAGATATAAGAGTTACCCACTGGTGAGGAAATCTGCAGGCATTACAACTAGCTTGCGCCGCGGTAAGCAACCTGAAGTCTGGAATCTGTCACGAAGCCACGCAGCAACCATGTAAAGCATGACAAGAACAGCTTACTAAAACAAAACGCAACCAGACCCGCCGTGCCTGGATAAAATAGGGGAAAGAATTCATTCTATAACTAAACGCCGAGAGGCTTGGAGTAATAAAACAAGCAAATGAAAGCGCTAAAAGAACAGTAAGAATCCTGGGCAATGGAGGGATTATAATACAAACCAGGAACCATAGGATGAAATCAACCATCGTACGTGGGAAATCCGGTTCAGGAATGAACGCAGCGACCCCGCATTTTGACAAAATCCCGAGGGGGATTTCAGGAAGTCCGTGGCACAGCCACCTCGGTACAAATCGATAGGTTAAATATTTATTTAAGTTTTCATGGTACCGGGCCAACAGATTGCCAGCGAATGCATCCATACCGAAATGACCTTTTCATCTTCTCTATCCAGTTGTTGATGAAAGGTGTTCTCAGGGCAAGAGATGTGGTACGAATGTTGAGCAGAATCGTCCCATTCTTGAACCAGTAGCATGCAAAGCTGCAGTCTGAAACCTTGTGGCGACGGAGGGGAGGGCGCGTGCACCTCTCCTATCCAAATGACGGATTTCGGATTTGTACAATCTTCCAACACACAGACACGTAACGATATCACAACAAAACCACCGTCTGTCACTCATAAACCTGAGATCGAAAATATTCGGCGCCGGCAAGTACATGTCAGTAAAGGGTAAGGAACCACGCGTTTAGGGTTTGAGCGATAGCACAGCTATGAGGACGAGGTATTCCGATACAAACTTATTAATCTCCCTGATCGAAAATTGATGTTCTCAATCACACATAAGAAGTTATATAAATCAGCGTAGCAATACGTATGAAAGTTGTAGGTTTCGTAATCGGAAATTATGCCTCATAACGTACCTACACAGAGCCGATATAAATCTGGTTAGACACGTAAAACCATTTCATGGTATACCAAATCAGCGAAAGCACCGCGCACTCTTGGTTGACCACTGTCATATATATATCTGTCGAAGTAGGCTATCATGTCACGACTTTGAACATAAGACTGGATACAAAGACTAATATAATTAGAGTTATACATATAGGACGCGCTGAATGAAACTATTGATTTAGATTTTCTAATGGGTTTAAGGATATGGGGCCCAAAAGGGGAATTTAATATTCCACAAATGATATATATATACCTTTTGGGATATACGAATGTCTAACACGATAGTAAAAAGGTCCTATTACAATAAAGAAATAAAAAGGGTAAATATTTTGATTACCTTAACTAAACTTCAATGGGTTGAGAATGAGACAACCTCAGATGAACTGGTGAAATATATGTAAAAATAGGCAATTATACCAAGAAAAAAAAAAAAAAATTGGGAGACATGACAAATGGTATCGGAGCCCAAGTGCAAAAATTGGGCTGTTGTTATTGTGCTCACTGAATTCTGAATATTATTGAACATTGTAGAGATTGTTTTTTTTATCTTACTAATCAAATGTATGAGTGTGTACAGTGCTAAAATGGCTGAAGAGGGAGGAATTTATGTGGATCTGCGTGATGAGTTTGCTACTCCAGATCCCAATGCCCCGGTAATGGCCATGTTGCACAGGATGCAACGAGAATTGGCTGAACTAAGAAGCCAGAATGACATGTTGTCATCCACCAGTAAGGAGCAGGAAAAGCTCATCAGAGAGCTAACTTCCCGGAACAGCCAGGAAGGCGAAGGTTCTGGAAAAAGAAAGATGGATGAGTTTGAGGATGAGGATGCAGCTAGACATCAACATAAGCAGAAAAGAGAATTGCAGGGAGAATTTAGAAAGATCAAACCTCCCTCTTATGATGGGGAGAAGGAAGAAGATGCTGAAGCTTGGTTGCTGAACATGATTAAGTATTTCCAAGTTTACGAATATGAAAGCAATCTGAAGGCTAGATTAGCTGTGTATCAGCTACAAGGAAAAGCTACACTGTGGTGGGAAGAGACAAAGATGGTGCATTCCATTGATGAAAAGACAGTTACTTGGGAAGATTTCCAGGTTAAGTTCAAGAATCGCTACTTGAATGAGCGTTACTATGACGACAAAGCTAAAGAATTCCATGAACTTAGACTGGGACAGCTCACCATCGATGAGTTTGTCACTAAGTTTACTAATTTACTGAGGTATGTCCCTTACATTAGGGAAGAAAAGGCAAAAGTGCAAAGGTTTTTAAATTGTTTGCCTACTGTGTACAAGGAGAAAATTGAGTTTGACAACCCAAAGACAATGGATGAAGCTATTAGAAAAGCAAGATTATGCTATCAGCAGTTTAAAGGTAAAGCTGAACAAGGGAAGAGCTGGCTGAACAAGGGTGAGTTCAAAGGTAAAAGACCAAAACCAACATATCTAAGAAATTTTGGTAGAGATCATCAGCGGAAAAAATTCAATAAACCAAAAGAAAGTCAAACTGCTCAGTCCCAAGTGGCTTCAAAACCAGTAGAAGGGAATAAAAAGGAAGGAACAGTCAGAATGAAGGAACCTTTGAAATGTTGGGGCTGTGGAGAACCCCATATGATCAGGGACTGCCCCCATCGAAATATACACATGATCAGCAGAGAGCGAGAGGCAACAACAGTAAATGACATAGCCAGAAATATACCAACTTTCAGTGCAGCCTTGGAAAATCGGCAAGCAGAACATCAAGCAACCATGGTGGAAATGGAGGGTAAGATTTCTGACCTACCTATTACTGTTTTGATTGATCCAGGTGCTTCTTTGAGTTACATTAGTCCTGGAATTGTAGAAAAATGTAAAATTAAACCTGAAAAATTTTAGCAGTCATAGTTAGTACAGCTGGCCACTGGAACTAAGAGAAAAGTCACACATAAGTTGCCCAAAACAGCAATACAATTAAATGGTTTTCCAACAGAAGTAAATTTGAACATATTTCCATTAGGATCCTATGATCTGCTGATAGGAATGGATTGGATGGAAAAGAAGAAAGCTCTGATGAACTGCTGGGATAAAACCCTGCATTGTATGGATGAAGAAGGGAAACCTTTTACACTAAAAGGGAAACCAAAATCCATTTCAGTAAGACAAATATCAGCCTTACAATTGAAAAGAATAGCTCGAAAGGGATACCAAGTCTATGCGGTACATGTGGAAGAAGTAGAACAGAGAACTGAAGAAAATCTGCTGAGTGATCTACCTGTGGTAAGAGAATTTAAAGAAGTTTTTCCAGAGGAGATTCCTCATCTTCCTCCCAAAAGAGAAATTGACTTTTCCATAGATCTGGTGCCGGGAGCCACACCTGTTTCCCGAGCCCCCTATGGGATCAGTCCGCCAGAACTTATGGAGCTGAAGATGCAGCTGCAAGAATTACTGGATAAAGGTTACATTAGACCAAGTGTGTCTCCGTGGGGAGCACCTGTTTTATTTGTTAAAAAGAAGGATGGAACTTTTAGGATGTGCATTGATTATCGTCAACTGACCAAGTTGACCATTAAGAATAGATATCCACTTCCTAGAATTGATGATCTTTTTGATCAAGTGAGAGGGGCCTCAGTCTTTTCAAAGATTGACTTAAGGACTGGGTATCACCAGCTCAGAATCAAAGAAGAAGACATTAGCAAAACAACTTTTCGAACCCGGTGTGGACACTACGAATTTGTAGTCCTACCTTTTGGACTGACAAATGCCCCTGCCACCTTTATGTGCCTGATGAACAGTGTGTTAAATAAGTATTTGGATAAGTTTGTTCTAGTGTTCATAGATGATATTTTAGTCTACTCCAAAAATAAAGAGGAACACAAGGAACATCTGCGGATAGTATTGCAAACTCTGAAAGAAAATCAGCTATATGCCAAGTTCAGTAAATGTGAATTTTACAAGGATAAGATTCAATATCTGGGTCATATTATTTCTGAAAAAGGGCTTGCAGTTGACCCTGAAAAGATAAAAGCAATTAAGGAATGGCCAGTCCCAACTGATGTTTCAGCAGTAAGGTCATTCATGGGGATGGCAGGCTACTATCGCAGATTTGTGGAAAGATTTTCTGCCATAGCATATCCCATCACTTCATTGCAAAGAAAGGGTGTCAAGTTTGTGTGGACTGAAAAATGTCAAAATAGTTTCGAGCAGTTAAAACAAAAACTTATTTCAGCCCCTATATTAAAAATTGCTGATCCTGATAAAGAGTTTGTCGTATGTACAGATGCTTGCAGAGAAGGGCTGGGAGGAGTCCTGTTGCAGGAAAATTCGGTCATTGCCTATGAATCTAGGAAACTGAAAATACATGAACAGAATTATAGTGCATATGATTTGGAATTTGCAGCTGTTATCCATGCTTTAAAAATGTGGAGGCATTATCTTCTGGGGAAGAAGTTCACATTGATGACTGATCATATTAGTCTTAAATATTTCTTTTCTCAAACTGATCTGAATGCAAGGCAAGCCAGATGGCTATCCTTTTTAAGTGAATTTGATATGGACATAAAACATATCAAGGGGAAAGAAAATAAAGTTGTTGATGCCTTAAGTAGAAATGCTTGTCAAAATTTAAACAGTATTGGGAGTAGTGGCCAGATTGAGATAGAAGAGTTGGTGAGAAAAGCAGCAAGCCAAGACCCAAACTATGAAACACTCTTGGTGAAACTACAGAAAAGGGATAAAATTGACTTTACTCAAAATCAAAAAGGGCTACTATGTTACAAAAACAGGTTGTATATTCCAAATGTAGAGTCATTAAAAAGAGAAATTTTGGATGAATATCACAAACAGCCTTATGCAGGACATCCAGGATACCAGAAGATGTTAACAGCCTTGAAAAAGAAGCTGTTCTGGCCAGGAATGAAGAGAGATGTGGCAGAGTATCTAAGTAAGTGTATGGAATGTCAACTGGTCAAGGTTGAGCATCAACATCCAGCAGGTCTTCTAAACCCTTTGCCAATTGCAGAATGGAAATGGGACACAGTTTCCATGGATTTTATAACAGGACTACCTAAAACCAAATATCAACATGATTCGGTAATGGTGGTAGTAGACACTTTAACCAAAGCTTCCCACTTTATACCAGTGAAATCTACTTTCGGAACAGCTCAAGTAGCAAATGTTTTCTTGAAGGAGATAGTAAGGCTTCATGGAGTTCCCAAAGTAATTGTTTCAGATCGAGATGCTAAGTTTACAGCAGCATTTTGGAAGGGATTGTTTGGAGGGATGGGTACTAAGATGAATTTTAGTACTGCCTATCACCCTCAAACTGATGGGCAAACAGAAAGGACGAATCAAATTTTAGAGGATATGTTGAGAATGTATGTGATGGATAGACCATCAAAGTGGGAGGAGTATCTGCATTTAGCTGAATTTGCCTATAATAACAGTTACCAATCTTCTATTAAAATGAGTCCGTTTGAGGCACTATATGGAAGGAAGTGTCATACTCCTTTGAGCTGGAGCCAACCAGAAGATAAATTAATGCTGGGACCTGATGCCTTACAAGAGATGGAGAGAATTGTTAAATAGATACAAAGAAATATCAAGATAGCACAAGATCGCCAGAAAAGCTATGCTGATAAGAAAAGAGTGCACCGAGAATTCAAAGTGGGGGATCATGTGTATTTGCGCATCAAACCCAAAAAGAGCACACTTTATGCTGGAAGTTGTGCAAAACTTGCACCTAGATATTGTGGGCCTTTTGAAATTTTAGAAAGGGTGGGACCAGTGGCTTATAAGCTGGCCTTACCACCCCATGTTAGAGTGCATGATGTGTTTCATATTTCATTATTAAAAAGATATGTACGTGATGCTTCTCACATAGTTGATTGGAATGTTGTACAGGTGGAACCAGAAGGGGAGTTTCTGCCAGAACCCCTTCAAATATTGGAGCGGGAAGAAATTGAATTGAGAAACAGAACAGTGGCCAGAGTAAAAGTGCAGTGGAAGCACTTTACTGCTGAAGAAGCTACCTAGGAAAGGGAAACTGAAATGATGGAGAAATATCCATTTTTGTTTAAAGGAACGCTAGTAGTTGAATAACAACACCGAGGATGGTGTTTATTTTCAGAGGGGGAATATGTAACACCCCCAATTTCTGTGTTGAATTTGAAAAAATTAGACATGTGAACTTTAAATCCTAAGGGGAGTGGACCCCAAAGGATAAGTATGGTGTGAATGTATTTGAATATTTAATTTGAGGAAATAAATAAAATGATTGTGCATTTTGACCAAGATGAGAACTAGAGATCACTTGCCAAATCCATGAGGATGGATAAGGCAACAAATCCCCACAATCTTTCAAAAATCCTTGAAAGAAATTAATTTAGATTCTAAGGAGGAATCTAAATTTCCCCAATGAAGAGGAAAGTAGTTGGGAAGAGGTGAGAAAAGCTGGAAAAGATGAGGAAAAGCATAAAACAGCTTTAAAGAGTCCAAAAATGGGAAGCCTAGGCTAAACAGGAAAGAAAGCATCCTGCTATTCTGGACGCAGAATTAGAAACATGCTTTGGGGAAATATGAGCTTAAATAAGCTGCTCCTAAGCAGATCAGAGGTTGATCTGTTCTAGGAGGTGATCTCAGCTCGGGGGAATCCTGGGAGACAAAGAGGATTCTAAGGTTGGGAGGTTGGTCATTTGCAATAGTGGTATGTTTCTGAAAGTCTCGTTAATCTAAATTTTTATGGTATGAATTGGCTACATATAAAACAAATTTGAATGATATGATTTATGTTAGTACTAAATTTAACAAAATCCATTCCAGGGCTTTCACCCTTCAAATTTTGTTTAGTTGTAGACTAGGGATCGATGGAGTGATAACCCCAGAAACTCTAAACCAAGGTTGGTTTAAATCTGTGGTTACTTAGTCTCCATAGATATGTAAATATTATTTTGTTTTCTTGGATACAAATGGGATATTTTATGTTTATAAGTATGCTAGAAGATTAGTGTAATAACTTTGCAAGTTCATGATAGAGCAACAAGAAGTAAAAATATTAAGAGTATGCATGTTGCTATGTTTGTAGTTAGAGAAGCATTACTAATCTATAGAGGTGATACATTACCTACAGCCCTAAAGTGTAGATGGCATGACTCACCTACTTCTAAATCTTTGAAACAACTATACAACAACAAACCTGAATTTAAAATTTATGCATCCTATTCAAATTATTATCGAATACCTTTACATATGTGAAATAACAAGTAACGATAAGCGCTGAGCGCTAACTCCATAGAAATTAACCACAATGATACTTTGCGCGTGGGATGAAAGAAATATAGATGTGAACAATATAAATCTGCGAATACATGAATAGTCAACTATACGACTTCAGGGTTAGTATTTATTTCATTATACATTGAACCTGCCTTAAGTTAAGACTACCATCTTTTACATAGGCTTCTATGCATAGCGTTTAAGTCTGTTTTAACCATAATATATAAAGGAATAAATTTAAAACAAAGCGGTGATAAATATATATATGATTAACCTCAGTTTTAAAAATGCATGTAAATGCGAACTACGATTTCTGTTGCGACGTCAGTTATATTACTGTTGTAGCACAATCATAGAATATCTGGGGACACCGAGGCGAACCAATTCTATCTCTGTACAGTCAAATTAGACGCGACTTCAAAATTCGGTGGTGACAAACCGAGTTTCGATTTACATCCGCGTTGCATGAACTATTAATTAAAAACGACAGAGAATATATGTAGGCGGATATAAATGAAATACATAGCTATTAACCAGATATTACCTGCGGCAAAAAAACCTTATCATGATAAGGATAACTGTAATAGTTACAATTAGACATTTGAGAAAAAAAATAAGTGCTATACCGAGGCACGAAACTAGTTATCACTTGTAACTTCAAAGAAACCAAAGAAAAAGAGAATTTTCTGTTACATTAACATAAGCTATGATCAGTTACCATTATTATCAAAAGAGAGCGTTTGTTGTGGTAACCTTGTTTTAAAAATTAGAACTAGGGTTTCAGGCGTAACAGACGAAATTCCGCTGCATTTCATAAACATCACTTACAGAAATAAACCAGAGGGAAAAGGGCGTAGTAGGGTTGGGAGAATGGCGGGACACTTCTGCACCAACTCACCTGAAGTCAACCTGCGTTAAATAGACGTATAAGCTGAAATGGAAAACGTTTTATAGTAGAATGACTACCAAATAGAATCAGTTAGTGAGGAGATAACCGCCGAATGGAAATGAAACGACAAAACACTGTCATATGAGGCCATGGCGTCATCCCTACTACCTCCCTTAACTCCGTCTTGCAACTACGAAGGCAGAGCCTCCATCCACTTACAGGAATGATTGAAACAAAATGTGTGAACCTCGGCAATAATAGCCATGCCCAATCGTCCTTTGAAGAATCGATTCCGGGGCCATCTGTTCACCCTGATCGCTGAAGACAAAACGAGTTAGTATAGGTAAACGCAAAGAATAACTATAAAAACCCTGAAAGGAAAAATAGTCACCGCGGTGCCACAAAACGAATAGGAGAAGAGTAAATAAAAATTTTATTGAGCAGAGAGTAGAGAGGGTATTCAACGAGATATAAGAGTTACCTACTGGTGAGGAAATCTGCAGGCATTACGACTAGCTTGCGCCGCGGTAAGCAACCTGAAATCTTGAATCTGCCACGAAGCCACACAGCAACCATGTAAAGCATGAAAAGAAAAGCTTACTAAAACAAAACGCAGCCAAAACCGCCATGCCTGGATAAAATAGGGGAAAGACTTCATTCTATAACAAAACGCTGAGAGGCTTGGATTTAATAATACAAGCAAATAAAAGCGCTAAAAGAACAGTAAGAATTCTGGGCAATGGAGGGATTATAATACAAACCAGCAACCCTAGGTTGAAATCAACCATCGTACGTGGGAAATCCGGTGCAGGAATGAACGCAGCGACCGCGCATTTTGACAAAATCCCGAGGGGGATATTACGAAGTCTGTGGCACAGCCACCTCAGTACAAATCGATAGGTTAAATATTTATTTAAGTTTTCATGGTACCGGGCCAACAGAGTGCCGGCGAATGCATCCATACCAAAACGTCCTTTCCATATTCTCTATCCAGCTGTTGATGAAAGGTGGTTTCAGGGAAAGAGATGTGGTACGAATGATGAGCAGAATCGTCCCATTCTTGAACCGGTAGCATGCAAAGCTGCGGCCTGAAACCTAGTGGCGACGGATGGAAGGGTGCGTGCATCTCTCCTATCCAAATGACGGTTTTTACTTCAGACACCGCATACACCAACACGTAACGTTATCACAAACAAAACCACCACCGTCACACCTAAACCCGAGATCGAAAGTATTCATGCGTTGGTAAGTACATGTCATTGTCTGACAAGGAACCACGCGTTTAGGGTTTGAGCGATAACACAACTATGAGGAGAGGTATTCCGATACAAACTTATTAATCTCCCTGATCGGAAATTGATGTCCTCAATCACACCTGAGAAGTTATACAAACCAGCGTAGCAATACTAGTGAAAGCTGTAGGTTTCGTAATCGGAAATTATGCCTCAGAATGTACCTACACAGAGACGATATAAATTTGGTTGGACACATAAAACCATTTCATTGTATACCGAATCATCGAAAGCACCGCGCACTCTTGGTTGACCACTGTCATATATATATCTGTCAAAGTAAGCTATCATGTCACGACTTCGAACATAAAATTGAATACGAAGACTAATATAATTAGGGTTATACATATAGGTCGCGTTGAATGAAACTATTAATTTCGATATTTCTAATGGGTTTAAGGATATGGGGCCCAAAGTGGGAATTTAATATTCCACAAAGTATATATATACATTTTGGGGATATACCAATTTCTAACACGATAGTAAAAAGGTCCTATTACAATAAAGAAATAAAAAGGGTAAATATTTTTATTACCTTAACTAAACTTCAATGGGTTGAGAATGAGACAACCTCAGATGAACTGGTGAAATATATGTAAAAATAGGCCATTATACCAAGAAAAATAAATAAAATTGGGAGACATGACACACATCAAAAGTAGTTAGGTGCTCAAATGGCACTATCTACCATCAAAGAATAAATTCCCTCAATGAACTACGAAATAATTATCCTACTTTTGAGGAAAAAATGACATGGAATTTGCTGACTATTGAGCTGAATCGAACATTTTTTCCTATGGTGCATTGTTTCTAATATGATGATGTAGTGGGGCAGTTTAGGACGTGGACCTCAATTCGCTGATATGTTGATAAACGAGCTGAGAGCTATGTGGGAATATCTTCTGTTGAACAGAGTGCTGAATGCTTTTGGCTACCCGACTCGGCCTCTCTGTCGTTTTATTACATAAATCCTCTTGTTCTGTTAAAACCATTTTTGTGAATAATACAATGTGAAAACCAAAATAACCAGTCTTGAAACCTTTAAATTATATTTCTGAAGTGGCATTCCATCCGCGCACTTCCAAACCTTTAAATTTAAGTTATGAAGAATAAAATCAACAATTTGATGCGATGGGAAGGTGACGTGGAGGGTCGGTTGGACCGGACCGTAGTACAAATCACAGCTTTTAGCTTTTAGTTATGAGCATGGAGGATATAAACTTTAAAAGTCCTAAGTGAGATGCACGGGGGAGGAGGTGAATTATGTGGTAGGGAAGAAGTGGGACCAGACCGTAGCAAAAATAACAACTTTTAGCTATTACTTATAAGTTGCGGGGGTTAACGCTTTAAATTTTGTGAAGTTCAGGGAGGAGGGACCCACTGGCTATGTGGCAGAGTTTTATGAAATGGTGAAGGTGGAAGGGCGAAGTGGAAAGGCAAGAAAAGTGTAAGTTAACATATATTTGAATGGAAAATGAAATGGAAGGGAAGCGTGGTGGAGAATGGGTCCTACTTCATATTGAATTGGCGATTTATAAGTTTAGCATTTGATCGTTGTAACAAGACTTTGCAATGGCGATATGCGATAGGGCACAAGGGGTCCTACCAAAGGTTTAAGTGGCCCATTGTTTATACATATGATATGTAATATATAACAGTAAGTTTACATAACACAGTTGTTTGATGGGTGGCAGAGCTTATAACATAAAGTCTGAAACTTTATAATAAAAGGGTTTATAAAGTAATAAGCCCTGAAAGGTTATTAATGTGGGTTTTGGGCTTAGGATAAACTCATCAAAACAAAATTTTGAAAATTTTGAGTGTGATAACGATATGATAGTTATAAACATGGATTTATGAAATATTATAGCTATGGATCTTATGATGTTTTGATTGGTTAATTATTGACTATTGAACACATGATCTAATAAATGTTATAGTAGCTATTATGAGAGAGAATTAGAACTTGATGATTTTCAGATAAGTATCATGCCCCTATATTCAAATATGCATTTATGACCTGTAGGGGACTATGTATACTAATTGTTTGTATAAATGAGTAATTTGGACTTGTAACTTCGTGGCGTCATAAATTTCGCATACAATAATTTTTTTATTATCATAATACCTCATTTAGAAGGTCCCTACAAAGATGCTAAAAAAAATAATAACTTCCCTCACACTTTTACAATCTCTCTATTTTTCGTGAAAATGTCATTTAGGCCCTCAAAACAACCTCAAAAGTTTAGTAACAAAAAAACTACCAAAAATAGAAATTTGTGTTGAATATAAGGATACAAAACTAAAAGAATAATTTTGGGTCAAGTTAGGATGATAACCATGTGTTCACATGTCACTGGGTGTTTGGAGTCAGTTCTAGACATGTGGACGCCATTTTCCATAAGTTCATCCTTGAAATTGGATCTAGCATAGTAACTATAATGTCATGTTTACCTGGAAAGCTTGTGATTTTGGGTAAATGTTGGAGGAGGAATTATAAAGCATGTTACACTTATCTCTTACACTTTCTCTAAACACAATGCCTTGGCCAAACTTTCCCTCAATGTGCATTCCATGGTCTCAGTGGAATGTAGGGGTATCCTCCAGCCCTTGTACTAGTGAATTTCATCATACATGGAACACCTTCCTCCAGCACTATGCATTGCACAGTCTCACTAATAAATCTTGTAAAACTTGTCTGCTAGACTTTCCCACTGCATAAAGCCTTCTCTCTACCGCTTCCCATTATGCCCTGTGCATTCCCAGTGCCTAGTACTTCAATCACTTCCTCCTGACTTTATGCAATGTACATCCCCATTGCGCAGTCTCAGCCCTTGTGCACTATCCCATCACATTCAACTTCACATGAGAAAACAAAGACATAATAGGTGATTTTTGGACTGATGCTTTCTTTTCATGACTAAACTACATTTGTTGGTGATACCATACTATCATGGTAAGATGATGCTCAAGGAGGTCCTCAAGGAGAATTTACAAGAAGGACACTTGTGGAGATGAGACACAAAGCATGCTATCACAGAGGATTAAATGAACCTTGGACCACGAGAGAGGGAGATTGCATCTCATGTTGACTCAAAAGGTTCCAATACTTTTCTAGATCCTTTGGACGATGAATATTAAGTACATGATATATCTATCATGAAGTATTGAAGACATATAGACAAATAGTCAACATTTACGTTGATACATTGCAATGAAGCCTTATGTCATAGTAACCAAACTATGGATTTTCAAAGTGTCATTAAAAAATTATTATGTTGTCATTTTTTTATACCTCAATTTGTCGAATGTAATTTTTTATTTCCAAAATTGAGAAAATGTAAAATATGTTGATGCCTAAGGGTCACACATGGAATATGGAAAGTCACTAGGAATTCTTAGAGTCATGTAGGAGCTCAAAGGTCACATAGAAGCTCAAAAGTCAAATGGGAACTTAAGAATCATAACGGAGGTAAAGAGTCACATGGGAGGTAAATGGTCACGTCATTTGTTATAAATAATCCCTCATAGCTCAAGAAAGGGAATTTCAAAATTTGATTCTCAAGCTTATGATATGAGAGAAGATCATTATTTGGAGGAGAAAGTGTTGACTTACTGTTCCACTATTGGGGCTAGTCTTGTATCATTGTAATTGGGTATCTTCGAACTTTCACTTAATACTTGAGGCTCTCAGAGCCAGTGCACATTCCTGCATGTATTCTAGATGTTGTAAGACTATTCTTTTAATTTTTCTAGTATATTTTTGTGTTAATAAATACTAAATAAAATGAACTATTTTCATTGTATTTTCCATACATCCTCTTGAATATGCGTTGTTACTTTATTTTATCATCATTGTTACCTTGTGAAATATTTTGTAATTTACTTAAAAATTATTTCTATGCTCATTTTTTGTTTACTATGATAGTATTATTGATTTTCTCTTAAAGGGTCACTTTCTCTCTTCTCTTCTGCGAAAGTACCTTATATAAATTGCAACTGTATGCCTCATAGTGTCAACATGCTTGTTTAAAATGTTATGTACATATTCTTTTGTGTTTTTAATTGAAGTATGGGAAAACATTTAAGTTATGGTGGTCGAGCCTATTATCTATGTGGGGCTCCTATTCCTAATGGTGTGAGGTCTAGTTGGGACTTCATACTAGAGAGACCCCCTATTATTTGATGAATCCAACACCTTCAAATTATTATTTTAATTTATGGTTTCATCTCCTCTTCCAGGTTATTTGGCTCCATAGGGTATGGGTATTAATACATAACCCCATAATTTCACAATTTTGTATTGTAGAATTCTATGCAGGATGTATAAAATTTGGATATGTAGGATTTGTGTGACTTTCACAATTTTATAGTGTGACTTATAGTTGTGGTTCTCTATCTATGTGAAGTTTCTTTTTTGATGTGTATAACCTTGTTGGCATTCACACTCTTCAATTTCACATTTTCACATCATCACATTTGATCTTTTTCCAATAAGGTCTATTGGTAGTTTGTTCTTCAAACATCCCTGATCCTAATTCCTTTTTCGTATCGTTTCGGTGTGCTTCTCCATCACAGTGAAGTCATGGTCATGCAATATAAGTAATTTTTTGTACATTGGGTTTTTGGAGTTTAATTACATTATGTTTTCCCTCAACACCTTTTCTTATTTTCATTTGTCACAACATGCGCTAGAGCAGTCCAGCATTCTAAGGGATCAGCAACCTTGGAGTGGCCTCTTAACCCTTTTCTAAGTGTGCTGGGAGGTTCTTCGAGGTCTTGATTTCCCATAGGAGATATTGTAATCATTATTATTTTCTTATTTATGACTAGTCCCTTAAATTTTCTATTTAATTTATAGATATCAGTCAATTATAAGCTAGTTCTACCTACACTATTGCCCCACCTTCTGTTTGGTTTTATGGTCTCATCTCTAGTCAAAATACTCTTTTGATTCTAGGTAGGTAGTGGTACCTCCCTTAGTTTTTCTAATTTTATCGGGAGAAAATCATGTGACCAAAGAAGGAAATATCCCATATGGGATTGGCCTGAAAGAGGGGTTATAGAATTTTGGAGCACGTGATTCCTTCAAATCTAAATTCTTCCACCAGGATACCAATTGGTTCTGAAACTATTATGAGAGGCGTAATGAGAACATTGTAACATAGTCTCCTTATCTTCACCCTTGGTGTTAGACTTTTACCTAGATATATTATTCTTGGCAAGTGTGGAAGGGAATTTTTTCCGTTTCACAACCTTCACATCAAAACCCTCCCTTCTTTCTATGAGTTCCCTTAGAAATAATAATTAAATCCTCCTTCAAACAATGCATACTCTATTTTCACCCTCTTCTTTTATTAAATTAATTGTGCTACTTTAAGTTTTAATAGTTCAGTTATTCAACAATTACTAATGGAATTTTTGACACATGAGTGAGTACCAGTCTCATAATGAAGTTTTAAGGAATATTAATCCTTCATTGTAATGATAAACATTATGATAAATAACTTGCAAGTTATTCGATTTTCATCGTAACTAAAAAATTATAGAACTCATAGTAGTATATTTCATCTATAATGCTAATAATTTTTTCATTCAACATGTAACCTATTCAATTTTCATCCATAAAAACAATAATAGTTACAATAATATATTTCAACTATCTTATATGAAATATTTATAATAACAAAATAACAATACTTAATGAGCTAGTAGAGGATCCAAAATATTTTACACATATAGCAATGGTATAAATAACATTCTACTATTAACAAATATGCATCTAAAATTAGATGAATATGCAACTGGATGGGCGATATACATGATTCCTTAAAAATAAATTTCAAACGTGGAACAAAAAGTTGGTTTTAAGGGCCACATAGCACATAATGGATATTGCCTAATGATTAACAAGTCCTAGGAAATAAATAAAAAATAGTGAGAGGATTTTTTACATGCTATGAGGATTAGACGGTCAATGTGAGTGCATTATTACATGAAGAAAAAAATAGGAGTCTCAAGTTGCTGGAGGAGACGTAGGTGTGCTAGAAAAATAATGTATTAATTGATTCTTCCATGTAATAGTTAAATTGATAAATGTGCAGAGTGAAAAGAGGAAGCTATGAAGGAGGCATTTCTACAAAATCAAAATCCAAACATGGGGATGAATCTATATTATCTTTTTACTGTATGTACATGAAATTTTCATTGGAGGGTCATGTAGGATATAAATGTGCTGAAAAGAGAATTAGCTAATTAATTTTATATCAATTATTTAAGTGTTGCAAAGAAAACCTTTGCTATCAAAATAACAGGAAACAAGAAAAAAGATAAATTAACATTGTCTGAAAGTGAGTGTATAAAAAACACGGTGTTCGAAAGCTTTTAAATGAAATATACGAAACTAATTAGTATGCATTTTTCTGGCCATTTCAAATTTTCTAAGGAGACATGTCCTAAGCCATAATAGAAGATAGAATGAATGTCCAAGGTTCCATATTTATCAATGGTTGTTAGATTGATGCATGAAATAATTTTCACAATATTATCTATTACAAATGCAATGGGAGTTGTGAGAAGGAATGTGACCAATATAGGTAAAGAGCGTTAGAAGGTAGTGAAGTGGATTATCACATTTTTGAGAGGAACTAATAATATGAAATTATACTTTTTAGGTTCAAACATTCTTGTATAAGGATATGTTGACTCAGATATGGTAGGTGACATAGATAGTAGTAGTAGTACTATGGGGTATGTTTTTTTTGTAGATGTAACAAAAGAAATCTATATATATAAACTACAAAGCATTGTTGCAACTTCAATAATAGAAGCTGGGTATTTTTATAATAATTTTCATGTGTAAATTGGGAAATAAGCATGAGAAAAGAAATTTGTAGAGTTGTACTCAAAGTGACATTGATATTTCAAATAAATTGGCCTTTCATTTGGATTTTAAGCATATACAACTCATGGAAAATTTTATATGATCTACTTTTGCAAGAGAAACAAATGAAGTTGAAAAAGATACACACTGGCCAGAATCTAGCACACATGTTAAAAATGGAAGTGACCAAGGAGTAAATAACTTTTTCCTCATCTTTATTCGATATTTCGAGCGTGACAATGAAGATGAGAAGCTAGTTAGTTCCAAAGTTGAATCATACTTCAACAACTATAATAGCAATGGATTTGTTGTAATTAGTATGTTGTTGGGAGATTGTTGGCATGTGGATTTTTATTATCTTGAAAATTTGAGGGTCTTCTTTGGAGCACTCAGGGAAATTATTTAGTGGAAGCACCCCCAAAGAGAATTATTTTAAAAAGTTCTATGTAAAATATTATAATTTCAGAGTCAATTTGGACCATTAATCATTAGATCACATATCTCAATGATAATCATTGTTATGTTCGATATTCCCCCCATAGTATACACAATTGTGCCTTAATGAGATAACATTGTAATTTAGAGAGATGAGACACTATGAGAGAAGAAGAAGCTGAAGCAGATGCACTGCACATTGTCATCTCTTCATCTTAGCAGAGGAAATAAAATGAAAGACTAGTTATTTCTTGGTGTACATAGTCCAAATCGAGCAGACTATGTTTATTAGTGTCTCTCTAACATTATTTAATTCTATGTTTTATTTTCACATTTATTTTTCTTTTATTATTTTGATATATTCCTGATATAAAACACAATTACATACGAACCTTCTTACATTTTTTAATGCTTTATATTCTAAACATTTAGTCAAACTATAAAAAGAAAAAAAAACAATTATAAATGAAATGTTATTCTTAAGACATGTAAATGAAACTCAACCTAAATATAAATTTAAGCCTTTCTTTTGTAATTCGTGTTTTCGAAATGGAGGATTAAAATATAAATTTTCCGCTAAAGGAAGATACAACTATTTGTGTGGGGATGAATCAGATCCATAAGCTATGAGAACATGGTTACCCACTTGAAGTGCATTCCGGTAAGTAGGAGTTATTAAGAACAAAATTAGAAGTTAAATTCATGATGTCATTTTAATTCACATCAAGAATCAAGAAGCGGCTCTTGAGGGGTTCTCTCTTTTCTCTAGAATAAGATTTAACTGTAAGAAAAGAAGAGGAAATGAGGGAGGAAATGTCAAAGGTTATGGAACAAAGTTATGAGGGGAAAATAGCATGGATTTATAAGGATAAAGCTATGATAGCGCGATTTGGACCTCCTCCCAAAACAAGGCAGCAAGATGATAATAAAGAAGAGACAACAAATTATTTAACAGGAAATCAGGAGGAAAGGTTAGTATGGGAAAACATGGACAAAGACCCAAATGTGAGTCTTGCAGGACAAAAACAGTAGCAATCAATCAAACTCAGGTTTCCTTAACTTTAGCTTGTTGGAACTGCAGATATTATCCATGGAGACGGGGACCTAGGTTAGGGCCAATTGCGAAAGATAGAGACATAATTTTCCTCATAGAAACACATGAGCATGAAGGGTGCAAGACACCTTAGTTTGAAGGGTACTAGAAGATGGAAGTGTGGAACAAGGTAGCATGGAATGGAAAAGGACACGAGGGTGTCATGGTATTAATGAGAGAAAATTAAGGTCGTTTCATTCAGCTAGAAAAAAAACTCTAAATAAACAATTCATTTGGTTTAAAATATAAGAAAATGGAAATCACATTAGAATTGCAGCATGATATTTCGTGCCACAAGTTTTAAAAAACTAAAATAGTAGAGTGCTTGACCACAAATATCCTTTTGTATCCTTAAAGGAAAATATTGCAATATATTCTTAGTTAGTAATTCATTATAGTGGGTGATTTGAATGCTAGGACTACAACTGAGAAAGCTATCATTCCTTGTTGTGAAGAAGACTACGACCATATCTTGCTTACAAAAGAGAGTAATCATTAGTGGGGAAGAATTTCAGAGGAAAAGGGCTGCAATCTCTTTGGTGAACATTTTCTTACTATATCTGGGGCTTTCGATTTAGTCATTTGTAATGGTTTGACTAGATGGGGAACATCTGGTAATTTCACTTGCAATACTTACAATGGAGCAAATGTATTAGACTATGTAATTTTCTCACATAGTATGTGTGAGAAAATTGAGGAGTTCTTGATTGGAGATCATCTTTGCCACTTAAAATCATATCACAATCCAATTTATATAGGCTTCTCTTGGAAAGTAAAGAGGCGGTTAGGGTCAAAAACTCAGAGTTGTAACACCCCCAATTTATGTGTTTGAATTTCAAAGCTAGACATTGGAATTTTAATCCTAAGGGCAGTGGACCCCAAAGGATAAGTATTTTGTAAATGTAATTAAATATTTAATTTGAAGAAATGAATAAAATGATTTTGTGCAGATTGGCCAAAATGAGATGTATGAGATCACTTGCTAAATCCATGAGGATGGATAAGGCAAATACTGTCCCCACAATCTTTCAAAAAGCCTTGAAAGAAATTATTTTTAAATTGGATTTTTGAGGAAAAATCTAAATTCCCCAATGATGAGGAAAATAGTTTGGAAGAGGTAAAAAGGTAGAGAAACTGGGGAAAAGCATAAAACAGCTTTAAAGAATCCCTAAAATGGGAAGCCTAGGCAAACATGAAGAAAAGCATCCTGCTATTCTGGACACAGAATTAGAAACATGTTTTGGGGAACAATAGCTTAAATAAGCTGCTCCTAAACAGATTGGAGGGTAGATTTGTTCTAGGAGGTGATCTCAGCTCGGGGGTGAGTTCTAGGAGACAAAAAGGACTCTAAGGTTGGGAGGTTGGTCAACTGCATGAGTGGTATGTCTTTAAATTTATTGATGTGTTTTCTTTCATATAGTATGAATTGGCTACATATAGAAATTGATTTGTAGATTTGATTTATTAATGCTACATTTAACAGAATTAATCTTAAGGAATTCACCTTCATAATTCTGTATAGTTGTAGAAAATAAATATGTAGAGTAGAATCCAATAGAAACTCTAAGCCAAGGTTGGTTTAGATCTGAGGATACCTACTTCTCTACAGATAATTTACTGTAAATTACTTCTGATCTATCAGTATACAATTATGATCATGGTTAGGTAATTTGAAGACAAATTCTCCAAAATCCCTAAACCAATCCTTAAGGTAAAATCTGGAGATTTCTAATATCTCATAATTCACAAATTTGTAACTTTAATCAGCTTCTGTGAGAAATGGAGCAGTGAGAAATTAAGTGCATAGAGTGCAGAATTAATTATTTAGTAATTACTAAGTGAAGAGCACTGAGGTATAATATTTTCAACAGCTGTACATGTTAACAGTAATATAATTACTATTTCCTTTAACAAGGATTCAATGGAAGAATAGGAAATTTTAATGTTGTAAAAACTATTTAAGTAGCAAGGGAATGAATCCCAAAACATGATCGGTTCTACAGAAATAACTAGAATAAGAGATCTAGGTATGAAAGAGATGTGAGTAGCTATAAGGAAATGAAAAGGAGACCCAACTAGAAATATATATAGGAAAACAAGAAGAGCATGGGAACCTACGAGAATATAGTATTTGTATCTCATACATTTTAAATGGATATATATGAGAATGGACACACAAACCTATGCATGCACGGCTTATGTATAGACGGATATAAAATAAGTAATTCGGTTTAAACATGATGTGGGGCGGCTGACAGCTCATGGCAAACCCTTGTAAATGCAAGTATTTAGAAATATCTAGCTACAGAACCAAATTTACATGTGCATACAAAAATTAAAATGAAATATAACTCTCCAGAAACCCTGAGATTCTCTTGCAAGAGTCATGAAAAAAATAAATAGCTAGGAGGCCTTGTGCAATTGAACAACATTAGCTATAAAGAGAATTATATCAACTACAACCACTACTATGATAAGCAAAGTAAAAGAGGAATAACTCATTTGTGTTAAATCGTATCAACTCA
Source organism: Pinus albicaulis (assembly GCA_034641835.2). NCBI lineage: Eukaryota > Viridiplantae > Streptophyta > Pinopsida > Pinales > Pinaceae > Pinus > Pinus albicaulis. Next base: position 68,615 of record JAXQQM020073093.1, read on the forward strand.
TACTCAACGAATCATTCCATGCGAGGAAGCATGAGGCAGTCCATAAAATTAAGAACTGTAGATTCGTTGAAATTATGGCAAACAAGAATATAAGTGACAATATATACAAAAGTCCCGATACACGCCACAAAAATCTGTGCCTGTAGGACTAGGGTCTGTTAACCGAATCCATAGTCACAATTAAAATTTTAAAACATTAAAGAGTACCAACATACGAATGAAAAATATTAACATTCTGACTCTGACAGAGTCTAGTCCGTCAAAGGACGATGTGTAAAAACCTAAGGGAGTAATGATTCTGTATAAATAAGACGGAACAACGCAACGAGAGGGTGATATTATCCCCACATGCATATACCGACCTGAAACGCCAAGGGATACGAAATTAATATCCAGTGAAATGAAAGGGCTCATAGCTGCCTACAAAGGAATACAAATGTGTCTGCGTTACTTGTGGAAAAAACACAGTCAGGATAGGAAATAATTTAATAGAGCAGTTGAAAAAAAAAAATCATTCGAATAGAGAAATTACTCATAAAATCAATGGGTTCCCTGTAAACGAAGACTCTCGTTTCTTACGAGCTCTCTGCATCAACGCTAGAAGAGGAATTGAAAACCGAAAGGATAATCATAGATGGAAACAAAGATATATGTACATAATGAGAAAAAAACAAACCTCACAAAGTCAGAATGAACGACTATCGCTCTCGTGTGACGAGTCAGATCAAGTAAATTTTACCTGTACACGGTATGAACAAAATAAGTTAATTATCAGTTAACGAAATCGACAAAGGAGCAATGTTGACAATAAACCAGAGGGAGAATACAACGAAAAATATCCATAGAAGATATAATGTGAACGGTTTCAAATGCAACTGAACGCTAAATGTAATATCTAGAACGAAACACATTCACCTCATTAACGTTTGAAGACTTCCTCAGAAGAGAAGTATGACAAGTTCTGAGCGGTGAACCTAGTCTCCGATCACAAAATGCAAAATGAGTGTACAAAATGATTACCTGTTAGTGTTGCAGTGCTATTGGCAAGCCACGAATCTCCTTCGTGAACTGGGGTGAGTAGACCATATGAAGGGCAAAGACCTTGCCTTCAACCCAAGTTGTAGAGCTGCGAGGTGAAGAGATGAACAAACAAACGATGCACGTGGAAACTGTCTCTACGCAAAAAAAAATACTTATATAATCATTCAAGAACCCCAGAAAACCTAATACGAAACGATCGCAGCCGTCCACTTGGAAAAATCACAAGAGGAAAGCCACGGATTGAAGGGTTGGCGGGTGCAATTACACCAGTTGTGTAACATTAATGGTACCAAGATACGAAATGAAATTTAGACATCCTGTTCGTATGAGGAAGATTGCCTTGTAAACCGAGTAAGCTCGAATGGTGTTTGACAGATCGACGTGGATCTACCACGTGAATGGGAGAATGGGATGAAACCCAGCATAACCCATACAATGCAACCGGAAGTAGTATAAAATCTGACGTGGAGTGACTTATCCCATCGCAATATACACATCACCTCAAGCCTATTCAAACCTTACGCCCTACGTGGAAATCAATAAACGTATTCAAGTTTCACATTTAATGTTGATCTAAAACCTCATGTACCATGAGATGCGAAGATATCAACGCAAATTTGAAAACAAATATGAATGCCACCTCATCTGACCGCCAGAAGCACGAAATAGCCATTCATAGAATAGTATGAAAATTAAATTCAATTATGCTCACAACCAAAGGTATAGGAATATATGTGATGGGAAAAATCGAGGGCATATAAATTGCAAAGGGGTACAGGATGCCTTGTGGGTATAACCAACTCGAATCCATGGTATATAACGCATGAAAATGGGTCGAATGGCCAAGAGCCAATAACCACCAAAGTGAAGGTTAACCATAGGTGCTCGATGCGACCTTCATAGAAAATGAAATGATATTAAATCACTCCACACTTGGAGTTAGAATAACATAAAACAAGTTAAAAAGGAAGTAATAGAGATTACTTGGGGTTATGGTATTATACTAAAATGAATCATATATGATTTCAGTAGTTAGAGAATTTATATTTTTATGGTAAAACTATTTTTGAAATTATGAAAGGTTTGGAGAAAAAAAAAAAAAAATTGAGTAAATGGGAGATGTGACAAATGGTAGCAGAGCCCAAGTTATAAAACTGGGCTGCTGACATTGTGCTCATTGTTGCTATGTGTTCACTATATAAATTGATTTCTGTGGAAAAAAAAAATATATATATATTATTTTTATTTTCACTGATTTGTGTTGAGTGTGTATAGTGGTGCTGAAATGGCAGAAGGTGAAGAAATTTATGTGGATATGCATGATGAGTATAGTACACCATATCCCAACGCTCCAGTGATGGCTATGTTGCACAGGTTGCAACGAGAAATGGCTGAGATGAGAAGCCAGAATGACAGGTTGTCATTAGCCAGTAAGGAGCAGGAAAAGCTCGTCAAAGAGCTAACTTCACGGAACAGCCAAGAAGGCGAAGGTTCCGGAAAGAGGAAGACTGATGATTCTGAGGATGATGATGCTATTAGGCATTAGTATAAGCAGAAAAAGGAATTACAAGGGGAATTCTGAAAGATCAAACCTCCCTCCTATGATGGGCAGAAGGAGGAAGATGTTGAAGCCTGGATGCTGAATATGATTAAGTATTTCCAGGTCTATGAATATGAAAGAAATCTTAAGGCCAGATTAGCTGTATACCAGCTACAAGGTAAGACTACCTTGTGGTGGGAGGAGACAAACATGGTGCATGCCATTGATGAAAAGACAGTTACTTGGGAAGATTTCCAAGTTAAGTTCAACAACCGATATCTGAATGAATGTTACTATGATGATAAATCCAAGGAATTCCATGAACTTAGACTGGGACAACTCACTATTGATGATTTTGTTACTAAGTTTACAAATTTGCTGAGATATGTACCCTACATAAGGGAAAAAAAGGAAAAAGTACAAAGGTTTCTGAATTGTTTGCCTGTTGTATACAAAGAGAAAATCGAGTTTGACAACCCAAAAACAATGGACGAAGCTATTAGAAAAGCCAGATTATGTTACCAATAGTTCAAAGGAAAAACTGAACAAGGGAAAAGCTGGATAAATAAGAATGAGTTCAAAGGGAGGAAACAGAAACCAGCCTATTTGAAGAATTTTGGCAGAGATCATCAGAGGAAAAAGTTTAATAAACACAAAGAAAGTCAAACTTCTCAATCCCAATTGGCCTCCAAACAAATAGATGGAGACAATAAGAAAGAGGGCACAGTGAAAATGAGAGAACCCCAGAAATGTTGGGGTTGTGGAGAACCCCATATTTTGAGGGACTGTCCTCATCGAAACATTCAGATGATCATGAGAGATAGAGAAGCTACAACAGTAAATGACATAGCCAAAAATATACCAACTATCAGTGCAGCCTTGGAAAATCGACAAGCAAAACATCAAGCTACCATGGTGGAAATGGAGGGTAAGATTTTTGAGCTATCTGTTACTGTTCTGATTGATTTGGGTGCTTATTTGAGTTACATTAGTCCAAAGATTGTAGAGAAATGTAACCTAAAAACTGAAAATTTTCAGCAGTCATGGTTGGTACAGCTGGTCACTGGAACTAAGAGAAAGGTAATACATAAACTTCCCCGAACAACAATCAAATTAAAAGATTTTCAAACAGAATTAAATTTGAACATTATGCCCTTAGGTTCATATGACCTACTGATAGGAATGGACTGGCTGGAAAAGAAGAAAGCCTTGATGAACTGCTGGGATAAGACTTTGCATTGTGTAGATGAGGAAGGGAAACCTTTTATTCTCAAAGGAAAATCAAAACCTATCTCTGTAAGACAAATTTTAGCATTGCAATTAAAAGGAACAGCTAGAAAAGGATATCAAGTTTATGCTGTACACGTGGAAGAAATAGAACAGAAAACTAAAGAAAACTTTCTAGATGTATTACCAGTGATAAGGGAATTTAAAGAAGTTTTTCCAGATGAAATCCCTCATCTTCCCCCCCAAAAGAGAGATTGACTTCTCAATTGATCTGGTGTCGAGAGCAACACCTGTCTCCCGAGCACCTTATTGAATGAGTCCCCCTGAACTTATGGAACTGAAAATGCAATTGCAAGAACTGTTAGATAAAGGTTATATCAGACCGAGTGTGTCTCCTTAGGGAGCACCGGTGTTGTTCGTGAAAAAGAAAGATGGAACCTTTAGGATGTGCATTGATTATTGTCAATTGAATAAGCTGACCATTAAAAATAGATATCCTTTACCTAGAATTGATGATCTTTTTGATCAAGTGAGAGGAGCTTCAGTATTTTCGAAGATTGATCTAAGGACTGGTTATCACCAGCTTAGAATTAAAGAAGAAGACATTAGCAAAACATCCTTTCGAACCAGGTATGGGCACTACGAATTTGTAGTCCTACCTTTTAGTTTAACAAACGCCCCTGCCACATTTATGTGCCTAATGAACAGTGTGTTAAATAAATACTTGGATAAGTTTGTCCTTGTGTTCATAGATGATATTCTAGTCTACTCAAAAAGTGAGAAGGAACATAAAGAGCACTTGAGGATAGTATTGCAAACTCTGAAGGAAAACCAGTTATATGCCAAGTTCAGCAAGTGTGAATTTTATAAAGACAAGATCCAATACTTGGGTCATATTATTTCTAAACAAGGGCTGGCAGTTGACCCTGAAAAGATAAAAGATATTAAAGAATGGCCTGTCCCAACTGATGTTTCAACAGTAAGGTCATTCATGGGGATTGCAGGCTATTATCGCATATTTGTGGAGAGATTTTCTGCCATAGCACATCCCATAACATCATTACAAAGGAAGGGTGTCAAATTTGAGTGGAATGAAAAATGCCAAAACAGTTTTGACAAATTAAAGCTAAAACTTACTACAGGCCCTATACTGAAGATTGCAGATCCTGATAAAGAATTTGTGGTATGTACGGATGCCTGTAGAGAGGGGTTGGGAGGAGTTCTTTTGCAGGAAAATTCAATTATTGCCTATGAATCTAGGAAACTGAAGATACATGAACATAACTATAGTGCCTATGATTTAGAATTAGCAGCTGTTATCGATCCTTTGAAAATGTGGCGACACTATCTCCTTGGAAAGAAATTTACATTAATGACTGATCATATTAGTCTCAAGTATTTATTTTCCCAAACTGATTTGAATGCTAGACAAGCCAGATGGTTGTTTTTTCTAAGTGAATTTGATATGGACATAAAACATATCAAGGGGAAAGAAAATAAAGTTACTGATGCCTTAAGTAGAAATGCTTGTCAAAATATAAACAGCATTGGAAGTAGTGCCTAGTTTGACTTAGAGGAACTAGTGAAAAAGGCAGCAAACCAAGATTTAAGTTATGAAAAATTAGTGGTGAAACTACTAAAGAAGGAGAGAATGATTATACTTAAAACAAAGAAGGGCTGATCTGCTACAAAAACAGATTGTATATTCCCAATGTAGAGTCCTTGAAAAGAGAGATTTTAGATGAATATCACAAACAACCATATGCAGGACATCCAGGATATCAGAAAATGTTAACAGCTTTGAAAAAGAAGTTGTTTTGGCCAGGAATGAAGAAGGATGTAGAAGAATATTTAACTAGATGCATGGAATGTCAACTAGTCAAAGTTGAGCATCAGCATCCTACTGGTCTTTTAAACCCTTTGCCAATTGCAGAATGGAAATGGGACACAGTTTCCACGGACTTCATAACATGATTAGCCAAAAAAAAATACCAGCATGATTCAGTGATGGTAGTAGTAGACACTTTAACAAAAGCTGCACATTTTATACCAGTAAAATCTACCTTTGGGACAGCTCAAGTAGTGAATGTGTTCCTGAAAGAGATAGTAAGACTCCATGGAGTTCCGAAGGTGATTGTTTCTGACCGAGATGCTAAGTTTACAGCAGCTTTTTGGAAAGGGCTATTTGGAGGGATGGGTACTAAGTTGAATTTTAGTACTGCTTACCACCCTCAGACAGATGGTAAAACAGAAAAAACTAATCAAATCTTGGAGGACATACTGAGAATGTATGTGATGGATAGGCCATCAAAGTGGGAAGATTACTTGCATTTAGCTTAATTTACCTATAATAATAGCTACCAATCCTCTATCAAGATGAGTCTGTTTGAGGCATTTCATGGAACAAGATGTCGTACTCCTTTGAGCTGGAACCAGCCAGAGGATAAATTGATGTTAGGGCCATATGCTTTACAAGAAATGGAAAGAATTGTTAAACAGATACAAAGAAACATCAAGATAGCACAATATCGTCAGAAAAACTATGCTGATAAGAAAAGAGTGCATAGAGAATTTAAAGTGGGGGAGCATGTGTACTTCCGTATTAAACCCAAAAAGAGCACATTCTATGCTGGAAGTTGTGCAAAACTGGCTCCTATATATTGTGGTCCTTTTGAAGTATTAGAAAGGGTGGGACTAGTGGCTTACAAGCTCGCCTTACCACCCCATGTTAGAGTGTATGATGTGTTTCACGTTTCATTGTTAAAAAGATATGTCCATGATGCTTCTCATATAGTTGATTGGAATGTTGTACAGGTGGAACCAGAAGGGGAGTTTCTGCCAGAACCGCTTCAAATATTGGAACGGGAAGAAATTGAATTGAGGAACCAAACAGTAGCAAGAGTAAAGGTGCAGTGGAAGCACTTTACTGCTGAAGAAGCTACCTGGGAAAGAGAAGCTGAAATGATGGAAACATATCCATTTTTGTTTCAAAAATGAACTCTAGTAGTGGAATAACAACACCGAGGACGGTGTTTATTTTCAGAGAGGGAATATGTAACAACCCCAATTTATGTGTTTGAATTTCAAAGATAGACATTGGAATTTTAATCCTAAGGGGAGTGGACCCCAAAGGATAAGTATTTTGTGAATGTAATTAAATATTTAATTTGAAGAAATGAATAAAATGATTCGGTGCAGATTGGCCAAAATGTGATGTATGAGATCACTTGCTAAATCCATGAGGATGGATAAGGCAAATACTGTCCCCACAATCTTTCAAAAATCCTTGAAAGAAATTATTTCTAAATTGGATGTTTGAGGAAAAATCTAAATTCCCCAATGATGAGGAAAATAGTTGGGAAGAGGTAAAAAGCTAGGGAAAAGCGTAAAACAACTTTAAAGAATCCCTAAAATGGGAAGCCTAGGCAAACAGGAAGAAAACCATCCTGCTATTCTGGACGCAGAATTAGAAACATGCTTTGGGGAACAATAGCTTAAATAAGCTGCTCCTAAATAGATTAGAGGGTAGATCTATTCTAGGAGGTGATCTCAGCTCGGGGGTGAGTTCTAGGAGACAAAAAGGACTCTAAGGTTGGGAGGTTGGTCAACTGCATGAGTGGTATGTTTTTAAATTTATTGATGTGTTTTCTTTCATATAGTATGAATTGGCTACATATAGAAATTGTCTTGTAGATTTATTTATTAATGCTACATTTAATAGAATTAATCTTAAGGAATTCACCTTCATAATTCTGTATAGTTGTAGAAAAGAAATCTGTAGAGTAGAATCCAACAGAAACTCTAAACCAAGGCTGGTTTAGATCTGAGGATACCTACTTCTCTACAGATAATTTACTGTAAATTACTTCTGATCTATCAATATACAATTATGATCATGGTTAGGTAATTTGAAGACAAATTCTCTAAGATCCCTAAACCAATCCTTAAGGTAAAAGCTGGAGATTTCTAATATCTCATAATTCACAAATTTGTAACTTTAATCTGCTTCTGTGAAAAATGGAGCTGTGAGAAATTAAGTGCATAGAGTGCAGAATTAATTATTTAGTAATTACTAAGTGAAAAGCAGTGAGGTATAAAATTTTCAACAGCTGTACATGTTAACAGTAATATAATTACTATTTCCTTTAACAAGGATTGAATGGAATAATAGGAAATTTTAATGTTGTAAAAAGTATTTAAGTAGCAAGGGAATGAATCCCAAAACATGGTCAGTTCTGCAGAAATAACTAGAATAAGAGATCTAGGTATGAAAGAGATGTGAGTAGCTATAAGGAAATGAAAAGGAGACCCAACTAGAAATATATACAGGAAAACAAGAAGAGCATCGGAACCTACGAGAATATAGTATTTGTATCTCATACATTTTAAATGGATATATATGAGAATGGACACACAAACCTATGCATGCAATTGTATGTATAGACAGATATAAGTAAAGTAATTCAGTTTAAACATGAGTATGGGGAGACTGTTAGCTCATGACAAATATATAGTACAAGTATTTAGAAATATCTAGCTACAGAACCAAATTTACATGTGCATACAAAAATTAAAATGAAATATAACTCTCCGGAAACCCTGAGATTCTCTTGTAAGAGTCATGAAAAAAATAAATAGCTAGGAGGCCTTATGCAATTGAACAACATTAGCTATAAAGAGAATTATATCAAATATAGCCACTGCTATGATAAGCAAAGTAAAAGAGGAATAACTCATTTGTGTTAAACCGTATCAACTCATACTCAACGAATCATTCCATGCGAGGAAGCATGAGGTAGTCCATAAAATTAAGAACCATAGCTTTGTTGAAATTATGGCAAACAAGAATATAAGTGACAATATATACAAAGGTCCTGATACACACCACAAAAATCTGAGCCTGTAGGGCTAGGGTCTGATAACCGAATCCATAGTCACAATTAAAATTTTAAAACATTAAAGAGTACCAACATACGAATGAAAACTATTAACATTCTGACTCTGACAGAGTCTAGTCCGTCAAAGGACGTTGTGTAAAAACCTAAGGGAGTAATTATTCTGCATAAATAAGACAGAACAACGGAATGAGAGGGTGATATTATCCCCACAGGCATATACCGACCTGAAACGCCAAGGGATACGAAATTGATATCCAGTGAAATGAAAGGGATCATAGCTGCCTACAAAGGAATACGAATGAGCCTACGTTACCTATGGAAAAAACACAGTCAGGATAGGAAATAATTTAAAAGAGCAGTTGAAAAAAAAAAAATCGTTCGAATAGAGAAATTACTCATAAAATCAATGGGTTACCTGTAAACCAAGACTCTCGTTTCTTACGAGCTCTCTGCGTCAACGTTGGAAGCGAAATTGAAAACCGGAAGGATAATCGTAGATGGAAACAAATATATATGTACATAATGAGAAAAAAAAAACCTCACAAAGTCAGAATGAACGACTATCGCTCTCCTGCGACGAGGCGGATCAAGTAAATTTTACCTCTACATGGTATGAACAAAATAAGTTAATTATCAGTTAACGAAATCGACAAAGGAGCAATGTTGACAATAAACTAGAGAGAGAATACAACAAAAAATATGCACAGAAGATATAACGTGGACGGTTTGAAATGCAACTGAACCCTAAACGTAATCTCCAGAACGAAATGCATTCACCTCATTAATGTTCGAAGACTTCCTCAGAAGAGAAGTATGACAAGTTCTGAGCGATGAACCTGGTCTCCAATCACAAAATGCGAAACGAGTGTATAAAATGATTACCTGGTAGTGTTGCAGTGGTGTCGGCAAGCCACGAATCCCCTTCGTGAACTGGGGTGAGTAGACCATATGAAGGGCAAAGACCTTGCCTTCAACCCGAGTTGCAGAGCTGCAAGGTGAAGAGATGAACAAACAAACGATGCACGTGGAAACTGTCTCTACGCAAAAGCAAAGACTTATATAATCATTCAAGAACCCCGGAAAACCTAATAAGAAAGGATCGCAGCCGTCCACTTGGAAAAATCACAAGAGGAAAGCCACGGATCGAAGGGTTGGTGGGTGCAATTACACCAGTCGTGTAACATTAATTGTGCCAAGATACGAAATGAAATTTAGACATCCTGTTCGTATGAGGAAGATTGCCTTGTAAACCGAGTAAGCTCGAATGGTGTTTGATAGATCGACGTGGATCTACCACATGAATGGGTGAATGGGATGAAACCCAGCATAACCCATACAATGCAACCAGAAGTAGTATAAAATCTGACGTGGAGAAGACTTATCCTGTCGCGATATACACATCACCTCAAGCCGATTCAAACCTTACGCCCTACGTGGAAATAAATAAACGTATTCAAGTTTCACATTTAATGTTGATCTGAAACCTCATGTACCATGAGATGCGAAGATATCAACGCAGATTTGAAAACAAATATGAATGCCACCTCATCTGACCACCAAAAGCACGAAATAGCCATTCATATAACAGTATGAAAATTAAATTCAATTATGCTCACAACCAAAGGTGTAGGAATATATGTGAGGGGAAAAATCGAGGGCATATAAATTGTAAAGGGGTACATGATGCCTTGTGGGTATAACCAACTCGAATCCATGGTATATAATACATGAAAATGGGTCGAATGGCCAAGAGCCAATAACCACCAAATTGAAGGTTAACCATAGGTGCTCGATGCGACCTTCATAGAAAATGAAATGATATTAAATCACTCCACACTTGGAGTTAGAATAACATAAAACAAGTTAAAAAGGAAGTAATAGAGATTTACTTGGGGTTATGGTATTATACTAAAATGAATCATATATGATTTCACTAGTTGGAGAATTTAGATTTTTTTGGTAAACCTATTCTTGAAATTATGAAAGGTTTGGAGAAAAAAAAATATATATATATATATTGAGTAAATGGGAGATGTGACAAGAGTGTTCAACAAAATTTTCCAAAAGGGCGTAATTCTTTTGACTCCAGAAAATTGTAATACATTCAAATTAGTGCTAGAGAGACTCTTCGAGAAGGAGAAAATACCATTTAAAAACCTTCATAGTCACGAATTAACACATTTAATTCAAAATGCACTTGGAGAGTGCAAGTGAGAAAAAATTAAGAAGGATGAAAATAATTGATTTCCGGTCAATCCCTCTTTTGACAATGAATGAAAAAAGGAAAGGAGAATGTGGAAAGAGTTAAACAAGGATGAGATAAATCTCAAATCTTACAAGAATGTATTAAGAAATAAAAAGGTTGATCTCATAGTTTTGAGGAGAGAAGAACTAATCTTCCTAAGGAAAAATAACCACAAATTATTTTGGAAGGAACACCAACAAAGAAAGATGCAAACTGTAAACAATATTAAAGCTTGTAAATGGTTTGAATATGCAGGAAAACTTCATGAGCGAGATCCTAAGGTTAAGCCTCCTCCCTTGGTCAACACTGGTATAAAACTCTTCATTGTGCAAGAGGTAGAGATCGGTATCAAGAAATTGGGTGTTGGAAAATAAAAAGACTTAGTTGAGCTCTGAGTAGATTATCTAAAGTGGGGCCTAAAAATTTTTGCACCACAAAAATTTTCAACATCATACAACAAGAGTTCCCCACTGATTGGACAACTATTTTGGCAATACCTCTTTTCAAGAGTGGTGACGTCAATAACCCCTCCAACTATAGAACCATAATGATAAACCCCCTTGTTTGCAAATTTATTTGGAAGCATGTTAGAGAATAAAATCAACAAGTGGGTAGAAGAAATAGATAGACGTGCTAAAGGAAAGGTGGGTTTTAGACCTAAGCATTCCAGAGTTGATCCTGGTATAAATTTAAGGCATATAGTTGAGAAAGCTTGGGAGAAAAATAAAGAGTATTTTGTTTTCTTGTTGATTTCCGAAAATAATTTGACACGGTTCCTAGGGATAAGATTTTGCACACAATAGAGGAACTCGGGGTTCCCAGGCGTTTGAGAGCATTTGTGCATAGGTTGTATGAAGAGGTGAAAGTGAAAATTACAACTTTATTAGACATTTCTAAATGTTTAAGAAGTGATATCGGGTTAAGACAAGGTTGTCCATTGTCTCCTACCCTCTTTGGTTTATGTATCGACAGACTTGAAGAGTGGCTAAATTCGCAAGGGGGTTACAGGATACATTTGGGCAAGTTTATTATGAGGCTTCTTTTGTATGCAGATGACCTTATTCTAATTGCTAAATCTACTCTTTGTTTGCAAGAGAATTTACTTTCCCTGGAGCATTTTTGTAGAAATGTGGGATGCAAGTCAATATTAGCAAAACGAAAGTAGTGGTTTTCTCCAAAAAAATTAATCATAACCAGTATAAGTTCTACTTTGAAGGTAACATTCTGGAAGAAGTTGCGGAATACAAATACCTCGGAATTGACTTCAACGGAAATCTAAGCTTGGGTGGATGTAGAAATAAAAGAACTTTGTGGGGTTGCAAATCATTTTATGCTCTTCAAAATAGGTGTAGAGAGACAGAGTTATGGGACTGGAAAACCACTCTAAATCTTTTTTGGCTTTTAGTGATTCCGGTGATTCTCTACAACTATGAATTGTGGGCCAACAGTACATTTGGCATGCAGTGGAAACAAATTGAGAAAAATTAGAAGCATTTGATTACAAACAAATTCAAAATCAAAAGTAGAGTTCCATATATGCTATCTTGTTAAGTGAAAGAAGGGCAGCTCCTATTGAAGCAATAGCTATGATGTGCGTCATAAGGTATTTAAAAAAAGTTGAAAAAATGTAAGAGGGAAGACAGCCTAAGGTTGTGTTTAATAACATATTGTGCTCAAGAAAGAATAATTGACAAATGTAAGAGGGAAGATGGCCTAAGGTTGTGTTTAATAACATATTGTGCACAAGAAAGAATAATTGAAAGTGGAAAAATAACAAATGGTTTAGCAAATGGGGCATTTGCTTGAGCAGATGTCCCACTAAAGAGATAAATTATTTTGTTATGGATAAGTTTCACAAATGTACTTGGGAGAAGGAGTTAGGGAGAAAAAGAAGTATTATATTGAAGAGTTTATTCCCTCTTATAATCATCAACAAAAATGGTACATAGTGGCCGATATTTCTTGGAGAGAAAAAATTCTTATAGCTCAATTAAGGACTAATTCGTATCAACTCCATTGTGAAATACAATGCTGGAAAATGCCAAAAGAAGTGTAGGAGGAAAGAGTGTATTTTTTCCTCTTCCAGAAAAGTGGAAACCAAAAAGAATTTCATTTTAGAATGCCAGGCCTTCGAAAACAACAGGGAAAAGTATGCAGATATTTTGGGAGCTAGCTCTTGGGATATTCTATTCTCGAATGGCTTTGTCGGAGAGAGTTTATTGTGAAACTTCAGAGAAAAAGGACAAGCACAAGAGAAAGATAAAAAAGGAATCTGTCCCATAAACTATATTTAGCCTCGTAAAAATTAAAATAATTTCTTCTTCATATTTTAAAATATCAAAAATAATACATACATCCATATATTTTTTTATTCCTTATCCAATCCTTATCTGCCTTGAATTGTAAAAGCTGAGGGCTTAGCAATTCCTTTTCTTAGACTTACGTAAATATATCGTTTGCTAAAGATTCCTCTCTTTATACGTCAATAAATATATAATTTTTTCTATTACTTTACATGTAAATTTTCCTGCTTTATATATCCGGATGCAAACGAGCTTGATATTTTCACTTGGACAGGTAGTCAAATCCAAATTAAAAATCCTTCTTATTTTGGTCACATATTCACGTGCTATCATTGTAATAACATCCGTGAGTCGTTTACCTTTAGGGATTATCAAAATTAAAAGACCTTTTCGCTTGAATTATATATATTCACATGTTTTGAATGTCATAACGTGAGACCTTTTCCTTTTGGCCTTATCACTTTGTCGAAGAAAGGAAGGGTAAGTCGAGTAAGGATGAAGTTAAAATAATCGATAACAACTAAATGCTTTGGACATTCAGGGGTGTCCCGCATTTGGCTTTTCTCCAGTAATATTAACAATCTGCTTTTGGCTTTTCTCCACTAATATTAACATTCTGCATCTGGCTTTTCTCCACTAATCTTAACAGTCATCTTTGTTACTCGTCCTTGTTCAATTAATGAGAGTAAATTAAGATTCTAGTTTATAGCAGTGGAATGGGGTGGAAAATCAAAGTAAGGTGAACTAATATGGCTTCATACCAGTCATGTGAAATAATGTTCATATAATTTCACAATTTTATATCCCATGAATGATTAAATTATAACTATATATATTCATAATACACATCAATTTCAGAATTACAGATAACTCAAGTCTTTCGGACAAAGAAACCATGTGAGTTTAAGAACGTTGTATTCATGAAAAAAATTCCGACTACTATAGGGACCGAAAGCATTGCTTTCTAGATCTGTCCCAAGGTCATTTTCCAGATGAACGTACAGAATCTTCCTCTTCAATTGACCAATTACAAATCTTTTTTCCCAGTTAACTTAATTATAGAGCGACACCGATTAGACATATGTTATCAATATATTTTAAAGAATCTTCCTCTTCAATTGACCAATTACAAATCTTTTTTCCCAGTTAACTTAATTATAGATCGAGACCCATTAGACATATGTTATCAATATATTTTAAGCATGAAATGGTTACTGTAAAAGCGGAAAAACAAGTTTTTTGATGTCTGCAAATAGCGACACACATAGTTTCATAAACTGTTATAATCGTTTTGGAATTGTCAAAGTGAAAATATAAATTCACTTGCGTCAATCCGAAATTTTTCCAATTAAAATGAAACTTTAAAAACAAATAAACTGCTATGTACATTACAAACTATGTACTGGAGCGGAGATTGATGCTCCCCCGTAATCAGTATGTACAAAATATATTCTCAGTCGTTGTGTTAAATACCTTGGAATTGTCAAAGTGAAAATATAAATTCACTTACCTCAATCCGAACTTCTTCCGATTAAAATGAAACTTTAAAAACAAATAAAACGCTATGTACATTACAAACTATGTACTGGAGCGCATACTCGTAATCACCAGTAATCAGTATGCACAAAATATATGCTCAGCCGTTGTGTTAAATACCGTAAACGTTATATCTGACAACCTATATAGTGTATCCGAGCGCATATGCCTCAGCAGCAACGAATATGCACAAAATATACACTCAGCAGTTCTGTTAATTACTGTAAACTATATACCGAAAAACAGTACTTAATATACCGTACAATATGCATTCACTGAACACCACTGTATTAAGCACGGTATAAATTGGGATATGATATACATGATTGTATGCATCTGACAATGTATATTCAACTTATATAACATTTAATACACCACTGTATTAAGCACGGTATAAATTGGGATCTGATGTACATGATTGTATGCATCTGACAATGTATATTCAACTTATATAACATTTAATACGTGGTTATAAATTCCATATTTTCGAATGGATCCAACTTAGATACTGCAATATACATTATTGAGTATGTTTGCATGCAATCTCAATTTATATAGCATTTAATAAATTGCTATGAATTACATATTGCTAACCTGTTATTTATTTTTTACTCACGGCCATATTTCATTTAGATATTGAGATATGCACCATGGTATGTGTCCAATATAAAATAACATTTTAGATGCTTTATAGAAAGGTGCATAATATTGGAAATAAGGAATATTCATCCAAAAAGTATGGTAAATATTGT
Organism: Pinus albicaulis; assembly: GCA_034641835.2. Lineage (NCBI taxonomy): Eukaryota > Viridiplantae > Streptophyta > Pinopsida > Pinales > Pinaceae > Pinus > Pinus albicaulis. The sequence goes on from JAXQQM020073093.1 coordinate 84,157, forward strand.
AAAGTGCGTAGTTGCAACACCAATTTGTATTCCTTCAGTATTAAACATTCGGGTATAATTGAGAAATACATGATTATATGTATTTAGATACAATAAGATATATCCTAACTTATATAACATTCCATGGTTATGAATTACATACTTTTAACTTATTATTTATATTTTAATTAACGTAATTTTCATTTTAAATTTTAAAATATGTAATATTTCTTTTTGACAATATATATCTCAAAACATATATCACTTAATATTTCGATATGAATTATATCGTGTGACATATTATTTATTGGTTCTACTCACTCCAAATGCAATTTAGATCTTGGCATATACATAATAGTGTGTAATAGGTTGGTTACCGTTCAAAATAAGACTAAAACTAAAAATAAAAAATTACAACTAAAATATGTGCTCAATATTTTAAAATATATATTTAATAACAATATTTAATATAATTTACAATGTACATTTACAATAGATATATATAGTAGTGTTAAGAGACATATTCTACAATGGAGTATGAAATCCAAAAGTGGTATTGGCAATAAGTTAAATATTAAAAAAAAAATCAATATGCATATAGTATTAGTGTTTATTAAAAAAATTATAGATCTTATTCTAGATTAGCTTATTGCTGATATTATAAATAAAATATTTTAATGTCAATGTGAAGTAGTACAAAATAGAGATAAAATAATTAAAAACTTAAAGAAAATATAATATTTCGAGTTTATGTAAGACGAAGATGCATAATTCTTCTATGCTTTAATAATATTTCAATACGGAGTAAAAATTTATAACTTACTACCTTAAGATTAAAGGAAATACCCCTACCCTATCCTCTTGATTCAATCTATCTTTTTTCCTCATTGAAAGAATGATTATGACTATGTGTCTCATGTATAAGAAAAATATTCAACATGGAAAAACTATTCAACATGGAAGTAAAGAGATTTCCTAAAATTGCTTTCAAACTCGAGCCAAAACCACACCCTTGGCTCAAGCTAGTTATACCATCTAGGGATAAAGGTGAGATCATCTTGAATGTAATATTCCTAATTAGCAACGATAATTGGAATATTTATATTCGACTTTGTATAGCTTTTCCGTATATGGTTTGAAATAAATAAAACAATGAGTAAAGAGGGTCTGACTCACTTTTTAGTAGAATAAGACATCCGTTGTTAGAGAATATATATATATATGAAAATGAATCAAACATAAATAATAGAAATGGTTGGAATATATATATATATATATATATATATATATATATATATATATATATATATATATCATGAATGTAGCAAATATTTGTGAGGGATTTCGGTAATTGAAGTAATTTTTGAGCTGTAAATATTTTATCTAGATACATATGTTTAGTATAGATTTATCTCAACAATTTGTGTGTGAATCTCTTTTGGAGTGCAAGACTTGAAAATAAGTTTGCTCCAAAAACATTTCATTCTTTTAGGTGCCTTGAAACCATTCTTAGACACATACAACATTGATCACATAAGTTAAAATTGCAATTAGAACAAATATTTCCTAAAGAAAAAATTATTTTTGAATGTGTGTTCCTAGTGGGGTGTGGGGTGGGTGATGATCAAGTGCCATAGGGATAAGAGAAATGAACAAGTGTTTAAGTGCAAGAGTAAGTGGGCGTCCCTTCCCACGCTTTGACACAGTAGAAACATTCATGGTTTGGCAGTCTCATAGACGCCTGTCAAAATGAGCTTGAAACGATGGTTATCTACCCCTTCAGGCGGTGGGAGATGCATTATGCATGCAAACACTTATTTTGCTTCATCCCTAGTTTCTCTGGTAGGTGGAAAACATGGCTAGTTGGCTCATGAAGTTGGTTAAGCAAGAGGGAAACAACGTAGGAGGTTATCACAATGTGGAGGCTATGCGTAAAACCTGGTATGTTTATCACACCCTCCTATTAAATGGGATGGAGGATTTTCCTCAGGACATGCATTTTGAATGGTGGGGTATGAGGAATTTGACGTGCTAGAAAGTTGGCATGTTTGGAAATATTGAATTGTATGTGTTTCTCATGTCGATTTCCATTTATTATGAAAGTATGCTTGCTCAAATAGGATTTTCTTGGGTTCTTTCATCTGTCCTTAATATGGTAAATGCATATAATGTATATGGGTATTTTCGCCTCTAATTTTTGCTGGTTTGGAACGTTATGGGTAGACTTGTGGATATGGGTTTAGTTCATGTCCAAATTAGAAAGCCCTAGTTGGTAGAACTAAAATGGCTCGTTGTTAATTATCACAGTTTGCTTAGAATTTAAGAATGACTCTAATCCTTTGAACATTGGAGGAAAGAATGGTGGGATGAAGGAGTAGCTTCATATTCATATGAGAATATAATAGTTTTAATTTTTTGGTAGAGAAAATTTAATGGTCTGTTTTTCTGCTTAACCATTACAGGTCTGCTTAAGCTGTTATATCCTTTGGTTTCTACACCATGGGTCTTGCCTTGAGTGCACGTTAGAGTGGTCATGCAGATGTTCGATGCTCCGGTAAAAGCCAACATGGTGAAGGAAGCTCTTGGAAATGGAAAGCAAGGGAGTGGAGGATGTGGCAGCAAGGTTAAGGGTGAAGAGCAATGGACATTGTCAAGCAAACCACCACCGCAGAGAGGATGAAAAAATGATGCTAAGAACATCAAAAATACCCTGCATGGTTATAGCATAGGGTCGCCAACACAAGTCGAGAATATGATTTCATATTGGAATACATAACTGAATTTGCAGGTAGCATAAGAGGTTCATGTCGACGAATTGAAAATGCTGGTTTATTATCCTAGGCATGCTCGAGGACGAATTACTCTCTTTGGACAAAAAATTCATCTTTATTGGCTCATGAAATGTATAATGGTGAAATCCATAACGTATTCACTTGAAGCAGTAGGGAATTCGAAGCTCAAGCCAAGCCTCACTGACATTCAAAAGGAAATTCAATTTCTATAGTACAGCTACACCACCAGAATATCTACCTTGGCCACATTGAATGACACCTTCAGGGCCTGCATCAATCTAAAATTCCATGGTCAAGTGTCAAAGACCCTACTCTGGTAGAATCATCTCATGATTAGCTGTTGGATAGTTAAATTTTGGTTTTCTTATGATGAATTGGTCAGATAGAATTTACTTTTTTTGTCTTAAGTTTAGATGCTTTACAGACTTTAAGGCCTATCAGGTTTGGATGGAAAAAATTAAAATTTTAATGTTTTGGATGGCTTGTAATGTTGTTCGTTGGCCAACAGACCTATTTTCCTTTGGAGAGGTTGAGGAAATTGAACATATTATATGATTGCAACATGTTGTTTTGAATGAATGAATAGAAAGGTACTTCCAAGCTTAAAAATAAAAGGAGCACTTAAATGTGTCATAAATGAAGCACCATGGTTCTGGGGAAGGGCGAATCTCTTTATAACACCATGGTTTCTAGCTTTTGATTCTAACACAATTATGGTTACAAATATTCTAGTCTGGGTAAGGCTACATAACCTTTCGCTTCCCTATTGGCACAATCATGTCCTATCAAGGATCCGGAAGTCTTTGGGAAGGTTCGTAAATATCGATAATGAAAGAATGGACAAAGGTATCTACACTTTTGAACACATTTGTGTGGAGATGGATTTAAGAAAAGGAATTCGTGATTGTATTCATCTGACGCATTAAGATTTAAAATGGACAGGATGTTTATATTTTGAAAATACCACTTTCAAATGTTAGATCTGCCATTAAATAGGGCACTTGCAGAACACATTCAAACAAGAAAAGAAAAGGACTAAGAAAATATTACCAAAGAAACAAGGAATGAAATTCACAGATCCCCCATCTTCGAATGATGAGGATGAATAAATGGATGAGACTGAACAACATGTAGAGAAAAAAATAAAAAATTTTCTTAAAATGAGGTAGAAGAGAAGTAGAAGGATCAAAATAAATAAGCAAATATTCCCAATAACTAGGGAGTGACTTCGGCCCTTAGGAACCAACACGAGGAAAAGAGAAACAATCAAGGATTAGGAGGAACTAAGAGATCTTTTCTTTCTGAGACCTCATATTCACATAAATAAGTCCTAAAATTTCCAATAAATAAAGATTTTCTAGTTTTTATAGCTACTCCATCAATTGGGGTTTGACAAAAAGGCCAAAAAAAGGAAAAAAATGAGAAAGCCAGTTTATCTCAATAATTGTAATTTTATTTTTAATTTTTTTTGGTAGAAAATACAAGGAAAAGACCCTCTAGTGGATTTTCTTGAGGAACCCCATAGAAAAATACCCCATACATCCATTTCTAGCAGAGGTTACTAAAGGAGGTTGGCGGGCGGAGGGTTTTATGGATGTTTTCCGCTCGGTGCGCTTATCATTAAACGTCACCCTGGTGCTTTGCAATATTGAAAGCATCGGTGAGCACAAAAACATTGGCACACCAAACACTGTGCACTCTGTCCACACCCGCCTGGTGCATCGTATTATTCTATAGCACTGGTGCGTCTCAACTCTTCCACGTCGGTGCATTATAAAACACTACGCCAAAACCGAAACCACCTGTTGCGGTAGAAAGAAACCGCACTGGTGCATCATAAGACAATGCACCAAAACACAAACATACTGGTGCATTTTTAAGAAAAAGAACCAGTGCGCCTATAAACCACGCGCACTAGTAAAGGGTTAAATTTAAAAAAATTACAGGAAATAACCCAGATTTTTTATTTTCCAGTGCTCCTGAGCTCTCAATTATAGGTGCACGCTCTACCATAGAATGCATTGGTGTGCACAAAAAATTTGCACATCAGATAGCATGCGCGATGTACACACCCACCCGGTTCATCCTATTATGGTCATGCACTGGTGCTTCAGTACTCTTCTGCGCCAGTGCATCATAAAACACCGCACCAAAACAAAAATGTGCGAGTGCATTCTTATCCAAGAGCACCGGTGTGCTTATAAACTCACACACCAGAATAGCATTAAAAAAAAAAATTAAGGCCAAAAAAACTAGTGCTTTAAGACTATTCTACACTGGTGTGTTACGAATATTTCACCCCGGTGCATCATCAAAACATCGCGCCAAAACTGAAACATCTCAGTGCGGTGTTAGGGAACCGCCCTGGTGCATTATTAACAATGCGCCAAATCTGACATTGCCTCGTGCGGTTTTAAGTAAGCATACCGGTGGGCCTATAAAACCCCGCACACCAGAACAGGATTAAATAAAAAAATAAATTACGGCCAAAAAATCACATTTTTGACTTTCCTCAGTGCTCGAGAGATCTCAAGCATTGATGCCATTTCCCCTTCTCTGAGTCGCCCTGACATCGGTGCTCTCATTGCACCCATTGGATGCACTGCTGCTGTGCATTGGCCATCAATCTCCAACTTGCGTTTTGAAAAATGGTGGTTAAATTTTCTTTTGCAAATTTTACAGTCAATATGCCTCCTCGACGGTGAAATTTTATATTTATTCTAACATGTTCTTTAACTTGTTTTTATTAAATTGTGTAATGAAATTTCCTAATTATTGTTGTGTACTTGTATATATTTTTCAGAGATTGGCTCTTTTGATGGCGACGAGATGTCGGATCCACCACATGATCCAGTTTTGCATCTTGATGACGATCAGGACATGGCCGATGCTGAGGATGATCATGATTAGGATGAGGCTGGTGTAGCACAGAGACATGCTCCAGCTCATGGTGCACTGGTACTGCCTTTTGCTAGGCGCGGTCGACCTGAGACTAGATATAGGATGGAGTTGGGCAACCAACTCTATGCACTAATTTTTGATGTGGGCATCAGGCCCGCTCATTATAGAGACATACAACCCAATGATAGGCTGTTACGGATGTGGAGAGGCATGATGTGTGACATGTACGGCCTGATGCAACATGTTGTAGAAGCTACGACAGTTGTTACGCGACTGAGGAGGAATTTCCATAGCTATAGGCATAGTCGAGCCGCGACACGTGATGGACAGTCCACGAGCAGCGACTCACATGCATCTCATGATCGTTCACCTCGTGCCGCACCTGATGAGCATGAGGCTCCACTAGCAGCATCTAATAGCAGTCATCATGGAGATGAGGTGAGACCATTGGCCACGTCCAGTCAGTAGCCTGCTACAACATCCATCAGTACTGGTGATCATGATCATGAGTAGGCTCGAACATCGACCATCGAGGCTGCACCCTTTACTGAGCAGGCCTCCACTTGTACTACTATTGATGTTGTTATACTACCTCCAGCTGATCCATGACATTTATATTACAGTTGTATACTTTTAACATTATTCTTTTATATATATATATATATGGTCCATGTATTTTATGTTCATGTTGCACTTGTACTTAATTTACATGTTGGTGATCATCATGATGTGGCACATATTGTTAGGTCATGTTAGATAAGTTCATTTAATGTTTAGCTTGTAGATAGATGTGTATATGTGATAGCATGAGTTATTTGACATGAGATGTATCTTTGATGTTTGCGTTATGATGATGTTAATATATAATGTTAACTTGATGTTTGAATGTGTTTTTTAGTCGAATATGACGTTTTTACAATGGATATCATGATCGTGATGATGTTTATTAATTAATTTAATATTAAATGATCGTGATTTTCATTAAATATTATGTCGTGATTGTAATTGAAATTTTAATTTTATGTAAAATTGTATTTGCATTTGTACTAATTGTAATTTTAAATGTAATTTTATGTAAAATATTTATTAATGTAAAATTTTAATTGTAACTGTAATATTAAATTTATTGTGAAATGATTGTAATTATATATATGAAAATTTGTAAAATTGTAATTGTAATTGTAATTGTATGTAAAACTCTAAAATTGTAATTATATTTCTAATTGTAATTTTAATTGAATTGTATGTAAAATTCTAAAATTGTAATTCTATTTGTAATTGTAATTTTAATTGAATTGTATCTAAAATATTTGTAAAATTGTAATTGTAATTCTAATCGTAATTCATGTATGTGAAATTAATGCAAAATTGTAATTGTAATTGTAATTGTAATTGTAATTCTAATTTTAATTGTAATTGTATGTAAAATATTTGTAAAATTTCAGTTCTATTAATATGAAAATTTTAATTGTATTAATGTGAAATGATTTGTAAAATATTTAAATTTCTAAATTTGCAAATAATTTTGAAATAGCAAATCTAGAATAATACGAATTTTTGTAACATAATAAAGTTTAGAAAATAATGAAAATAAATTCATGTACTTTGGAATTATCATTATTTTATTATCATCTTACATACAAAAAAAAAGAAATTTATACAGTCCAGTGTGCTTATCATCATAACATGCCCTGGTGCATCGTACTACTGAGATGCATCATTGCTTCACAACTTTTCCTCACCGGTAACGAATAAACGCAAAAAAAAAAAATGCAACTCTATTTTCTTTAAGTGAAAGAAAAGCAGCAATTTGAAAAATAGACGGCAAAATATTTTCAAAAATCTAATTTCATAAAATAATTCTTTAAATACTAAACACTTTTCATTATTTCCCTATTTTTGCTAAAATTTCTAGCCAGATATTTGCAGGAGACATACCTGGAGCAAGAGAGCACGATGGCACTGTAGAGTAGCGAAATATGTTCGAACAAAAGTATCCAAACAATCATAAACCAAACATATGGTGATTCAAACCCTCTCCTGATTAAATTTGATTATTTTTTTACTTTTTTTCTGTATTTTTTTACTTTTTATGTCGTTTTATCCATTTTTACCCTAAACCCTTCAATTTTTTGTTTTTGTCCTTTCTTCTCCCTATTTTTGTGATTTCAAAATTAGCTCTCTTCATTTTAGATTGACTTTCAACCCATGGGATGACTTGCATAGTCGGATCCCAATCCATTCGTCCATTGTGTGAATTTTTTGAAAAAATGGACTTTTCTTTATCAGTGCGCCTGCTTACACTACCACATCGGTGTGGTGTATTATATAGCTCACCACGCAAGTAATTTGTAGTAAAAAAATGGAAAACATTTTTTCTAAATCCGTGCGCCATATCTGAAATAGAGCATTGGTGCTCCATTTAACGAGGATAGCACCGTACAATTTATTACACTGTTTTTACGGTGTGCTTATAATAGTGCACGTACCGAATGGTCTATTACACTGTTTGTGCGGTGCGTTTATAACACCCAACACACCGTATAGTCTATTATATTGTTTTGCGGTGCATTTTTAATATCCCCACACACCGGCTGCGGTGAGTACCCCATGAAAGGTGCACCAGTGACTTGAGATTTATTTTCTACCTGAAAAGTTCAGAATTTATTTATAAATATATTAATGAATGATATGTTGCAGGTTTCAGATTGATAAAGAAATGACTGACAAGAGATCAAGTAACAAAAATATTGTTAACACATCAAGAAAAGAAAAAAAGGCAAGTTCTTTGTAAATTCTTTATAAAAAATATTATTTTTGAAGTATATGTAAGTTTAACTAATATGTATTTTTTATTGTGTATCATGCAGAGTCACAAAATGATGAACCTCGATATGATTATTTCTGATATAGGACCAGAAGAGAATAAATGTTTAATGGAAAAATTGTACAAGGATGAATCAGGTGAATGAAAAAATAACATAGATCCAATATGAGTTTCTTTTTTTAATTATCATTAATAATATACTTAAAATTATTAGATAACATATGTCAAATAGTCTACTAATTACCATCCCTTTAATGTTCTACAGGGACCAACAACTTAGAAAATGAATGTTGTTATAAAAAAAGAAAAGAAAAATAGAACATGCAAATGAAAATGAATTGCTCCTTAGCTCATCTGGAGTGGTGTTGGAAGTTAAAAAAATGAGGAAAAAATTTTACAAAAGTTTGAGGGATCTAGTGGAATGAATGTATAGACATTCTTTCTACTTAGAATACAAAAATAAATCCAATGACTCCAAGAACCAAATTTTATCTAAACTACGGGAAGAGTTTCTAGAGAATTGGTCAATGAGACATGTCATACTTTTAATAGCAAAAACATACAACAACAACAAAATAACGAATGAAAAAGTATGATTCCTTTAAATTTTTTTCTAGAATTCTTTATAAATATCACTTTTGTTATATTTACTTTTCATATATCAATATAAAAAATAAATATTTTATTGTCATGTTACATTTTAAAGAAGATTATGAAAATCTCAAAAGATGAACGAGTTGATATCAGAAATATGCCAGTAGGAATGTCCAAAAAGGTGTACAGGGAGATGGTCAAAGAAATGGACAAAATTGCATCGCAGGAGGAGAAATCTCAACAACAATTTGCTTCAAATGTAATATGTAGTCATTGAGTTTTTCGATCATTAGGTACAATAAATAAACAATTTAGCATTAAATATTAATTTTCAAGAATTTTCTTGTAGAAAAGAAAAGAAAATAGAACACATTCAACACATAAAATAGGACGACATAGAAGAAAAGGGTTGATCTCTAAGTTTGCGAGTAATTGTTACTTCTTTATAACTACTTAACTAGATTTATTTTTTGTATTTTTTAAGTTGTTTTACAAAAATCATCATTGAATGTCTTCAAACAGGTGCTAACATACAAAGAAGAACCATCAGACGAATTGATTGAAATTGGGTTAAATATGGGTTGTGAGTATATGTTGGCATATCAGAAATTAATTGTGGAATTTGTAAGCATCTATTGATCTTGTTTTACTTAGCTCCGTCTATAATTAATAGAACAAAAACATCTTTTATATTAAATATGTGATTTGTTATGGGTATAAAACTTGCAGGAAACAAAGTATGGAACTGCGCCAACAGATGAAATTTTGAAATATGGCATGGTACATGGTTTTGAAAGAATGTGTATAGTTTATGTACGCCATTTTTTCTTTTCGATTTACATTGATGTATATTTTTTAATATTGAAATTTTCATTATTCTCACCAATGTACATACACTCATTTCAGGTTTATTTTTCCCATGTTTGTAGATGGAACGTGAAGAAGAAGAAAACAATCGTGCCGTAAACAAACATTCACGAAAATAACTCCAAGTCATGGAAGTAATGGAATTAGTTCTAGCGGTAGAGCAGAACAAGTTCAAGTGAAGAATGATGATCACTATGTTTGGATATCAAAGCAAGGCATTTTATTTTTGAAATATGTACGTGAAATCATACATTTTGTTTAATGTAATGGACATAGTGTCCCAATTGAAAGACAAAGGGATACCAATAACTGTCATATTTTCTATGACAAATATTGTCTTATTCATATATATATATATATATATATATATATATATATATAATCATAAAATATGTTTTAATTTATTCTATTTCATTCTCCATTGTCGTTCTCAAATGCATTAATAAAAATGTAATTAATATGAATATTGTTATAAGATATGTCGACTTTTGATGAAAAATGAATTTAAAACAATCACAATAACTGGACTGTCATAGGTCCATGTTTCTAAAAAAAACAAAATGAAAACCGGTGCGTGTCAGTAACTGTTGACCGATCAATTTATGTGTCTATATGCACCGGTGCCATTGTACGATCCATGGGCACCACACAAATACCAATACCAGTTATAAGTATCGGTGCATTTGTGTGATACTGCGTACTGGGGCGTTTATGTATCTATAAGCACCGGTGCATTTTTACAATCAATAGGCATCGCACGAATACTGATACCAATTATAAATCTCGGTGCCACACAAATACCAAGACCAGTTATAAATATCGGTGCATTTGTGTGATACTGCGTACCGGGGTGTTTATCTATCTATAAGCACTGGTGCATTTTTACAATCAATGGGCATCACATGAATACCGATACCAATTATAAATCTCGGTGCCTTTCTGTGATACAACTCACCGATGCATCATAAAAGTATACGCACGAGTGCATTGATACAACCTATAGTTACTGCACAAATCCCAAGACCAATTAGAACGGCACCTTGCATTATATGACCAACACTATGCCCGGTGCGGTTTTACACCTAAATGTCCCAGTGCGTTCGTTTGACTGAGATAGCCTTGAGGCTTCATCTTCATGTACGCACTGGTACGTTAAATCCAGAGTGGTGCACCGATGGAAAAACGTCCGTAATAACCTCCGGTCGCCCATTTTTTTTTCGTTGTGCTGAGTTTCCATTAAAAGCTCTACCAAAACCTCTGTAACCATAAACGGATGTTGTAGCAAATGTTTTTTTGACAAATTTGTTCAATTTTATAACAATAAAAACATCCTTTATAACCCCCACTAGAGGCTCTTTTCCTTATAGTGAGCCTTGCTACTTTGAGCTCTTAATTCACATACAATGATCCATTGGGACATTTCTTGAATGCACTTTGTGCATCTACTCAATGTAACTTTTTATTTTTATTACTATAAAGTTGTTAATTTTTCCACGAAAGTTGTTGGGCAATGTTATAAACATGATAATTGACATTTTTAAAATTACTTTATATAACATATACATAGGTTTTTTAAACCACATATCAAGGTACATAGTTACATAGTTGTAATTGAAATATTTTATTTATAAATCATGTTATCCATATTTTCCTTTTTGAAATAAATTAGTTAACATGGATATTCAAAGAGTTTACTTTAGTATATTGAAATATTATTTATGATCTTTTTAATTATGATTCATTTCCACTAAGATCAGCATGGTATATAGGAATTTAAGAAGGTAAGCGATTAATTGAGGTTCTTTTACATGTAGTTTGACAAACTAGTTATGTTGACTTAAGAAGTCAAGAAGGCTGATAGTGTGAAAAATATTTGGAAAATTTAGAAGGAAGATGTGAATAGAAGATATACAATACAAGAGAAATTTATTTTCATCTTCAACCCTCTTAGTATTGGGTAGGTGAGAGAGTGTGTCATCCCATGGCTCTTCAACCCTCCTAGTATTGGATAGGTGACAAACTCTATCATCCCATTATATTTTGGGTATTAACCAATGCCCAATTTCACTTTTAATTTCATGATAATTAGTTCTTATTTTAGCAATTTTCATTTTCTTCTTCACACTAGTGAAGACAGAAAGATAATTCTAGGTTTCAAAATTGTGGTTCATCACCTCCTTATACTATTTTAATTTTATTTTCCCTGCTAACTCTTTATAGCCCCACAACTTATCTTTAAGCTTGGAAATATTAATATTTTTATTATCATCCTCATTATTCAATGTAATATCCCGCTCAAAAGATCTGATACCACTGTAATATCCCAAAAATGGATTTTTCAGCAGATCATGCCTGAAAAACGCATTCTTCAACTATGATGGCTTCAGCTATCATATAAGATGTCTGAAAATTCTAAGCAACCAAAATAAAGAACAGCATCAACCTTTACTCAGCTGTTAACGGCAAAAAGGTGGGGAAAAGTGAGAATTTTGGTCCTAAAATGAGTGTATAAGAAAATATGCGTAACATTATGGGTCAAGGTTTAGGAGTATGTTATATTAGGTTAATACAGAATTCCATGTCGAATATAAGCTCAAACAAAGGTGTTTTGCTATGTTAAAAAGTTCCTCCTTCCTGACTAGTCAATAAAAACCCTGATTTCCCATGACTTTGAGTATGCTGAAATTTACTGAAGCAAGGGAAGCATATTTTCTGAAGGAATAAGATGTAAAACACTATTATCAATCAGATAATAAGTTTAGGAACATATCATAGGCATTCAACAAGGTTAAAC